>JAQFXU010000157.1:0-82110 GCA_034693705.1 Spatulosminthurus flaviceps | reverse complement strand
CGGGAATTAGCATGTACTACCATGTATAAGCGAGTTGTGCATATAGCTCCTTTTGGACTTTAGCCGACGATATGTAGGTACACATGAACATTTTTGATAAATAATTTGCCTATTTAAAAAACCAGTACCAGCCAGTCCTACTGAATATTATCAATATCCAGAAACTCAGCACGTTATTAGAATACAAGTGCAGTAAGAAAGTTGAGATTCACAATTTCACAAAGAGAGTGAGTTGTGAATGTTTCCTTGAAGTTTCATCACAAGTTACAGGTTACGGGAGAAAGCCTGTGAACTTGTGCGTCAAAAACATCCATGGATTCTATACAATTGGCTGTGATACATTACTTGTAGGTTGGAAATCAATTGACCCCTGATGGTTGAATGATTGAAATATTTTTGCATTGTTTGTTTTTTGCCAATTTTGACATGTCACTTTCTTTCAAAGGATGTATAGCGGCAGAGTTGATGGGGAAGTCATTCTGATTTCCTGCTGAGCGGCTTTTGAAAATGGCATCATATGTATAGTGTCACAATCAGGAGGAATCATCTTTTCCTGCTTATCCTTTCTTGGTATTCGGGTGGTCCAACATTAATTTTAATTTATACTAATTGCTGAACCTGACGAGTCGGACTGTCTCTGTGTAATTTTTTTTATGTCATTGCTATGTCACAAGTCTCCCACTGCGCTTCGAATGGCCTCTTGCAATTTAACTGGTAATAAAAAACAGTTCACTGCACTGCATGAGTACAAGGGAAATTTTAACATGCTTGTACTTTCCAGAAATATACACGCAGTTTGACATAGGAATTATTATATAGGAGTTGCGTGGGGGAGAGGTGGGGTGCTACATTACAACAGTATGACACCCCTTCCTTATTCCTTATGAATCGTTAAATAGGAAAAATAGAAATTCTTCTCTCCGTTAAACTCTTCCACTTTGTTTCGGAACTCAGAAGACAATATTATGCAGGGAAAAAATTATACAAGATTCCAACGCTTTAGTGAAGTTAATTTACATGACTAATTTTTAAATTTTTATTGGCATCCTTCTAATTTATATTTTGCGTCAGGCGTCATTTTGGCACCCCTCATGGTGAGCACATTCATAGACCCTTGAGACTCGTAGAGCTTGTGTGTGTCCACAAGGACCAAATCCCCTCAAATCTTGACAGATATATGACCTCAATGAATTTGAATGGGCTAAAAGTCTACGTGGTTAATGATGGTTTAAATTTTCTTAGATTTTGATAAGCAGTGAATGCCCGAGAGGACAAACCTTTTGAAGATGAGGCAGTGTATGGTCATAATGGTAATCAAGCTATAATTTGGGTACCATGCCTTGTTGAAACTGGTGGGCATTGAGATTAGTATGCTCGCGACGGGGTGATTTAGCTGACACGACATTAGGCTGGAGCATTTTTGAAAATAATTTTAATGTCTTCCATAGATGTAATGTATGAAGATTGACATGTCGCGCGGCACATCTTTAATACTATTTGCTCCATTTCCCTTCAATTGCCTACTCCATTTTTGTTGACCATTTAATAGTTAATAATAAAAGGTTTAGCTCATGTTTTCTTGCCATTTCCCCAGGAGGCATCGCATATTTCCTTTGAAGTGGAATTACTTTTTAGGGATATATCAAAGTTTGTAACCACTTAATGATATCTTACAAACGAGGCGAACGATCGATCCTCTCTCTCTCTCTCTCTCTAGCTACGAAGAAATGCCGTTTACTTTACATGTCCTCCTATCGTCTCACATGCATTGTTTTTCCCCGTCCTTTTTTTTGCGGAACTTCATCGTACAGTAATCCAGTCGACGGTGAGGGTAGAACTCTCCGCTGGCTTCCTATGTAATTTCTGGGCATATGCGGATATCTATACAGTTATGTGTTGTGGGAACGCTACACAAACTTCCTTTTAAGCTTCATACGTTATTACATTTCCAATATTACGTGCTCGACTCCCTGTAATTTATTCCTTGTAGCTGTTCCTAGCTCTCATTGGTAGTACCTCACTTCTTCTTCTCCTTCTTCTCCTACTACTACTACCCACTGCAACACCGGAAAGTATCCATAGATGTGAGTGCTAATGTAATGCGTTCCTTGGAGTTTGGTGCAAAAATCTTTAGCAAATAGACCCTTTCATTTAGGTATATATGTTGCAACCAGAAGTTGTTAACAAGTTGTTTGAGTGGAACATTATACCTGCGAGTACCCAAAGGAATGAGCTTTATCTTGTGCGTTCAGAAAGTAATATCATAAAAGCTAGAATACTAAAGAGGACATAATGCCCTGTACCTCCTTATCGGTTTATCTCTATGGGTGTAAATCGATAAAAGGGCAATGAAAAAATTAATGCTTCTTTAGTACAATGTTTGGAAAAGAGTTAAGAATTTTAAATCAACCATTTATGCGTATATTTTTTTATGCGCTTTTTGTGTGCTGAGAAATAATAATAAACATATATATATATATAGTTATGACGCAACCGTCAGTGTTAAAGTCATGAATGAAATCAGCACCTTCCTTTATGATAACGATTGGCGACGAGGAGGTTGGATTTTATGCATGGTTCACAGTAGCGTTTCAGTGTGATGTGGTAAGGGATAGACTGAGGAATTTAAAGCCTCGCTCATGTAGATATGTATATGTATGGATGAATGTGGAAAGTGTGAAAACTACATGAGGATTTTTGTTGGTCATAAAAATGGTGTGGAATGAGAATTTGGGATTAGTCAGGAAAAGAGCGGAATGAAATCATCGTTGTGATTAAAAATGCTCAAAATATTTCTAGCCTAACGTGAGAAATTATTTTCCACCAACTGTCGTAGTAAGTGAGCAGTAAGAGGTGGAGTTACGAGTCTATATACTAAAGTATTAAAATGTCCTATTCTTCTATGTGAGAGTTATTAAGGTACTGAGAGGGTATATGTAACTCTTTGTTTATGCAATATGGTTCTCCTACTCGCTTATAGCATATGCATGGTAAAAGTTATAGAGCATTTTTCTCAACGATCGACGAACCACTCATGGGAATCTTATTATTATATCTCGTTGAACAAGAGGGAGAATGCTGTATTCGTAATTTTCATGTCATAAATTTTTAAGGGATGTGTGTGTGTGTGTGTACATGAACGCGTTCTGTATAATTACATTCCGTAAGTTATCGTCGGCCCAGAGTAAGGATCTTAAAGAATAAATTTTGCAGTAATGACGGGATTAGAGTGCAAAAATTTGATTGCGTCTGCTTTTTATTATTAAATTATGAGGAAACGTTCAGTTCTAGCCTTTCATGTTTACTTGTTTTCTTGCTTGCTTCAACAGTCTTGTTGTCCTCCTGAGTATAGTGTGATGAGGCTATGGAACAATTTCCACTGGATTGCTTTCATGCATACATATACATAATAAACGTGGTTAATCTTCCGGTGGATGTCATGTTTCATGCATACTCATAATTATTTATGTTCATCTTGATTTTTCTTTTTAAATTCCAGACATGACAAGATGAATTACATGTGGAAATCAACCATCTTCTTGTTTCACGTGATTTCCTTTGGTCCGGTTCTTTCGTACAATTACCCTGGATTAAGTTATGAAGACTCAAAAGATGGATTTCGTTTCACGCATTCCTTCTACAATGCATCCGTGCCAGAAAATTCGGTTGGGTCGACGATGGTCGTTCCAACGGAGAAAATGGGTATATGGAATGGTGTACCAAATCGAAAGATTCATTATAGCATTACCAGTGGAGATCCTTTGCAAATGTTTCATGTAGAGCCCCTTCAAGTCGGCGATTTTTGTTTCCTGATCATACGGGTAAATAAAAATGATAGGATTTTAAATCGTGAATTCAAAGAATTGTACAAAGTTCAAATTCGTGGGGTTGTGCACGCTGAGATTGAAGCCGGAGACCAGAGTATTAGTGATGTAGGGGTGATAGGGAAGAAGGTTCAGAACGAAACTTTAAAGCCTCACTGGAGTTTCCAGGACAGTAGTGCGTCCGTACCTGGTAATCCAGAAGTAAGGAATTCGTTTCCATCAGAACATGTGAACTTGGATGTAGACACAGACTACGATACTAGTTTGAGGAAACTCTCTGCCATTAAGAAAGATACAAATTTGGAGATATTGAGAAAGGAAAGCCACCTGGAAGACTCAGACAGGCAGAACCTTTTGTTGTCCTCTACTCAACATTATGAAAATAATAATGGCCCGAGGGAGAAAAATCCACTCAGTCAAGGGATTCCAGTTTTAAGTATTCAAAATGACCAGCTGGTAGACGATCCAAGGCTGGTAACTTCCCCCAGTGTTCATATCGATACTAGTACCGAACAGTCATTTCCCGACCCACTTCATAGATCCAATTCACGTATTACTGCCGAATCCGGAGCTAAGCCGAACTCAGGGAAGAAAAATCGGAATAAAAAATCCTCGAAAAAATCCTTACGAAGGAATCTCCGTGATGAACGTCGAAGTAAAGCTAGGAATAGGAACAAGAACAGCGAGAAGAGGAAAAGTCGGAAAGATAAACAAATCATATTTCCGCCAGGGTCCAGAACCCCCGTCTCACAATACGAAACTCCTCAGACAACGATACATACCTTACCTACCACCAAACATCCACCCATTGCCATCCTTGAAGCAACCGCCATTGTTTACATTCGAATTATTGACTTGGATGATAATAACCCCATCCATGAATATTCCGACTATGATATTGTGGTTAATGAGGATGCAGCTGTACTAACCAGAGTCACCAAAATAACTGCAGCTGATGCTGATATCGGTAGAAACCAAGAGATTTACTACAGGTGAGTTCATCTTTTTACCATCATCCTCATCCTTTAGAAAATCTCACTTCTTTCCTCCCGTCGTATACTCATACATATGTATATTCTTTTAAGTCATAACGGCAATATGTGTCTCAATTAATATAGCAACCGTTACCAACATAAAACATTGCCATATAGCAAACGAGCTTCTGCATACACATTCTCTTTGTGTACGAAGCTCGCTTTTGGCGTTTAGCTTGGCATTAAGTCTACACGCTGAGCTCTGGCTAGTTTATTGAAACAAAACACTGCATGTCTCACATGTCAGCAGTAATCATTAATCATTTATAAAATGATGTGGTAAATGCGGGTATTCGTTACTCCAATAACTATCGCCGTCTTTTAACAGTCTATACCATAGAACAGATAGAACCTGTCATGGAAACATGAATTTGTACAACGAATTCTCTCTCGTTCTTTTTACAAGCAAGCGGCAACTAGTTTCTTCAATCTTAATATCTGATGTGATGTGTGTATAGAAGTAGACAAATATCCCGGCACATATATTATATAGTCACTATCTTTACATAATATCTGTAAAAAATTTTTTTTTATTCCGCGAGTGAAATATATCACGAAAAAATACCCACTTGTTAACTACAGCTGGTAATAATGGTAATAATGGGGCGAGTAGAGGAAGATAGAAATTATTATTACAGTTGTGTATAGTTTGTAGTGGAAAATATTTTGCTCATTCCGATTTCGAAAACAATAATCAATGCTTATCAATCTGATTATTATAAATCAAAATGGTATTCGAGAGAGATTCGTTTCTAGATGGTCATTATGTCAAATTTAGCACCCATAAACCTCAATTTAAATATTAAGCTCGTCATTTTATTGCCACAGAACATTATGTTATCGATATTTTCCGTTTCAATGTAATAGGTAGGCAATCAGTCAGAAAAACCTGATATTGATATTCATCATTTGTATCTGAACGTGTCATTTAGCGTGAGAAGTGGTAGTTTAATCCATAGCCATGTAGTATGACCAATAGCCTTAACTGGGAAGGAAACATTTCCTTTCTTACTTACTCTTCCTATGTAATATGTATTTGCATATATACTTATGTGTGCTGGGGAGGGAGTAAAAAAAACTTGAAAACTCTCTTTTAGCTATATGAAGATTCACTATATTAACCATCCCACCAACCTGTTTCATCTCCTTTTTCGAAAATGATATTGGTTGAAGAGTGATAGAACTTTACTAATGATCTCATGAAAGCGCTTAGATCTCCCGAATGAGTGAAACTAAACCTAGATATTAAGTATGGAGTTTGGATAATGGCCCATCAACTTTATACCGTCTCCTTTGGGAATGGACATGTGGAATTGTGGATAGTCATTCCATTGAAATGACGCTGTTAAGCAATCAGATTAATTTTAGTTTAGGAAGTGAATTGATGAGAGAGATTTTTTTCTTTGGTGGGGGCCACCTGAAAAATCCTTGTTAATTCAACATTCTACTGTACGTAGAGGGAGAGGTGTGTAGGAAGAGTGTAGAATGTGTGGCATGTCTATATTTCCTGAATGGTTAGACAATTTTCGAACGCGCATTTCAAAGGAGGCTTGGCCCTAAAACGGCTTGGCATACATCAGCGTATAATTAGCTACGTGTAAGTATATATGCGATGTTGTCACGAAGGTACGCAATGGTCACGACACTGTGTGTTTATATTTGAAATAGTTTATCCGAATGGAATAATTATTGGAGTATTGATCCAATTACTGGAGTTCTGTCACCAATTCGTCCCCTTGACATCCGATCTACGGAAGGTGGTCGGCAACAAATCCGAGTTCGTGCAAGAAATCGTTGGAATCCGGTAGCATCCTCGGGAAGTGTGGCGACAGTGAATATCAGCATCCGTCCAGTTAATCGCTACGCCCCACAGATTCACATTACTCGCCCGCCCCAAGTACTTTCTCTTTTTATATATACATATATATGAATTCTTCCTCTCCTGTTTAATTTGAGCGAATTTTAGCGTACAAAGGCCATGACCATGGCCATGTGCCTGTACGTCGGAGCATTTAGTAGCTCGTAAATATCAATGTGGATGTGATTAAGTTGAAGTCTTTATCGTGTTATTTCTAACTGGAGAAATGGACTGGAAGTGATGTCTGTAGGAAGCAATTAACCCAACGGGTCAAGTCTAATGCGTGTGTATAAATTAAAGTTGAACTGCAATTTCAGGTTGAGGTGAGGCCCTATGGTGTGATTTATGCCGTCGTGGCCGTTCGTGATCAGGATGAGGGAGAAAATGGACTCGTTGACTTAGAAGTTAAAGAAGGAGACCCTAATGGAATTTTCCGAGTGAGTCCGACAACAAGTCGTAATGAGTTCTACATTGAGATGTCTCCTATTGTCGCTAAAAGTTTCGATCTAAGGGGACACAAGACTCAGAGCTTTAATTTGACGCTTAAAGCAACGGATCGTGGTGTACCTTCTAAAAGTTCTGTGAAGGTATGACTCAAATTAGGAAGGCCACAAGTAGTAAATTAGATAAGTCTGACTTCAAAAGGCATGCCATTCGGGGAAACATTTCTTTGGTTTTTTGGCTTGTAATTAAAATAGCTTAATTCCTATGGATGTCTTCACTTTTTTCATTCTCCGAGTAGTTTCTCGAGTATAGTCCTTAGTCCATTTATATGTTACTTGTATATGTAATTATTAAGCATATGTGAGTTCCTTTGCGCAAAGCCTATCTATATATATACATGCTTTTTAGAAAGAACTAGTATTGGGTGTGACAGATAAAAAAGCACGTGTAGTAATTTCTTTTGTCGGATTTTCCTCCCTTATGGCATTGCATTCTATCTCGCCGGTAATTACTGATAGCTAATCTTGAAAAAAACCTATCGCAGGACATGCAAGTGAAAGTCACGGATTCATTGTGGTCCAGTAAATCTAACACGGCTATTTTCAACAAGGACTTATATGAAGTAGAGATTTCCGAGACGGCCCCTCCACACTCCGTTGTCTTTCGCTTCAAACGTCCCGACTCCAAAGTACTCCTCAGTATTTCAAGTGGAAATGAAGGGGAGGACTTTTTCCTAGAAGAGAAGTCAGGCGTTCTGTACACATCCAAATGGCTTGATGCCGAAAGTAAATCTTCTTATACGTTAACTATTGACTCTCGAGACCGTCGACCACACCGGATGGATTCATCCAGGGTCCGACAATCTGTGGCGAAAATAATTGTCAAAATAAAAGACTGCAATGACCATGATCCTAAAATGAGAATTTCTTACCCAAATAATTCATCGGAAATATTTATCCTGGAGAATGAGCCTATCGGAACCAGAGTTGCCAAAATTTCTGCAAGAGATTTAGATCAAGGAGAAAATGGGTAAATCATTTGTCTTTTTCATTAAATCCAACGTTTGCACCCCCTGCATTTTCCCTTCAACTTCCAAAAAAACTACTTCAGCCTGTCATAAGTTTAAACTCTCGACAAAAATGTAATCACACCAATCACGAGTAGTCGTCATTCCAAGTTGATTTTACTCACATAAAAGAATCCATTTATATAAGATCTTCTCATGAATCGATTTTCCATTCTTTCTTAACTTACGTCTGTATGTACTCCTGTGACGCTTGAATAGGAATCCAACATAGAACTACAGTCTTTTTTTTTGCAAAAAAGAAAGTTCCTTCTCTGTATAAAAATGACGTTGACTTTTTTTGTTCTCGAAACCTTTCATTTCCCCGACCATTTTATCAACTCAGTGAAAATGTTACTCCAACTGAAAACTTACACCACCATGGCTATCTGATATCCTCCTCCGCTTCTCTACAGTACCATTTTGCTTTTATGTTCAAGAAGCCTTTAATGGTTGTAATAGTATTTCCTTCGTATGTAAGTACATACTTGACTAGCTCTGACACAAATCTTTCCCTCTCATTCCAGTTACGTTACGTATAATATTGCAAACCTCAAACCAGTGCCGTTCACTATTGATCATTTCACTGGCGAAATTAAGACAACTGAGACTATGGACTACGAAACGAGCAAGCGGAAGTATACTTTAAGGATAAGGGCTTCTGACTGGGGCCAACCGTCCAGAAGAGAATCTGAAATTACTATCACCATCAAATTGAAAAATGTTAATGATAACAGGCCTGTAAATTTACGTAAGTCTAATTCTTTATTTCCTGAAGACATTACCCTTTGTCTTTTAGTACCACTTCATACAACAACCCGAGCAAGTGCCGATTGTCCTGCATCCTCTGTTTTTGAAGGGAGGCAACCTTTTTGCATAAGAAGCCATTTCTCGATCGATTTCCCATTTTAAGTACTTGCACTTAGGTTCCAGTGTTTGTTCATGCACAGATCCTTGGCATATTTGAGTGTTATAAATATTCAAAGTTTAATGGATCGATTGGGTCTCTTTTTTTCAATCGTTGAAAATTCTAGTGAGCAACTGTATTGCCGTGATAGATCGGAGTATAAAATTTGAGACAGAAATTGGAAAGCTGGAAGCAATTGACTTTGACCGAAATGACGTGGTCTTGTATCGGATCGTGGGTGGCAATGAAGATTCATGTTTTGCTATTGATCAATATTCGGGGAAATTGAGAGTGATGTGTGACTTGCGAGACTTGAGAGCTACGAAGCGATACATAAACGTTACGGCTAGTGATGGTGAATATTACTCGGATGTGATGACTGTGAAAGTGGAATTGAATGATGGGCTTAGGAGTAATTTTAATAAGTCTGACACGATCAAAAGTGGAATCAAATTATTCTCAACTTCTCAGTCTGTATTTGAGTGCCAAGACACTGGGGTTCGAGAGCGATACGACCGAATGGCGGCATTATCAGAAGAAAATAATAAAGTCGATGATTCCGATTTAATTGAGAATGGATTCGCTTCTTTGCCTAGTCGTTACAGCGAAAATCTGCATCCTCCACAGTTTGTGGATATACCCAAGGAAATTACGGTACATATCTTTATTTTTTGCCTTGCTTTGCATTCCTAGTAATATGTATGCATGCAATATGTACAGATTCATGTTTTATGTCTTTAAATTCGTCAAGAATGTATTAATATGTAGAGTAGGTTCATTCTAAATTTTGTAGCATATGAAGTGCTGCATCACTATGGATTGGAATGATTAGTTCAGGTTCAGACAGAATTTCATCTAAATGCACTACTAAGCATTCATTTACAAGTTTCTCTTATCTTTTATAACGTTTCTCAAATGTACCCCAGATTTAATACATACTCCTGAAAATTATACACCCTCTTCTCTGCTCATACAGAATATGCCTCTGAAAATACAAGTGTTTTTAATGTAGGAGCGGAAATTAGAACTTGTACGTAACACCCTTTCGTGCCTCATTATCATCCATTCTTTGAGCATTTTATTTACGTTTGAATCAACATCTAGGAAAAATTGTAGTCCTCAACAGCTCGTACTTTCAGGCCTGGCTGTAAGAACAAATGTATATGTTGTAGGGACAATTAGTTGGAGCTTCCTCGTCGTTTTGACACAGTTCCTTGAAAACGAATTGTCTTGTGGGTTTTTTAGGTAAATGAGAGCGTTGAAGTTGGAACTACTGTGCTCACCCTGAGAGGACGGGACATGGACAAAGGTTACAACGGCCTATTAACTTTCGTAATATCTAGCGGAGATGAAACTCATGGCTCTTGGGATATTGTTAATGCTGAAACAAGTACTGTCGCTGGTGGCATTACTCAAGAGGCTCGTTTAGTTGTAGCTCTTCCACTTGATCGAGAAGAAATTCCCTTCTATGTTCTCAATATTACTGTCTGGGATCAAGGGAAACCTCCAAAACAAACATCCAAACTTTTAACAGTCAAGGTACACAAAAAATGATATCATCATTTTTTCCATCATTCATGTGTTATTTCAGCGAATGTCTTCCCTTCTGTTTATACCTTAACATATATGCATGGGTGAATACATGAATGAATGAACTAATATACTCATGCATGTGTAAGTGCGTATGTATTAGTATGTGTGTCTCGGAACATCCGCGTTACAGTGAGTGTTCATAAAAATTTTATATCTGCCGAGTGTAGGAAACTTGACATGCAGAAGTTCTACACTATGAGACTAACCGTGCTTCCATTATTTATTCATGCAGAGAACATGTCAACACATGTTAAATGTATTTTCACTAGAGCTTTTTTTCGCGCTAGTTTTCCTAGTTTATAGTCATAACAAGAGAATAGCATTTTGGGAAAGAGCCGCTAATAAATTAAATATATTTGAAAAAGGTTTCTGACAGCAATGACATGGCTCCTAAGTTTACCAAACCAGCAATGAAAATCAGGTTTGGAGAAGGGGATCAACTGATTGGTGAGCAGCTACTGCAAGTTATTGCGGAGGATGACGATGAGCCGGGAACACCTAACTCGCAAATCTCCTACAGACTCTTGAATAACTTCCCAGAATTTAGCATTGACGAAAAGACGGGATTGATCAGATTAATGACCAACTTAGACCGCGAGCGGCAAGACCTTTACGAGCTCCTTGTGGTGGCAGAAGATCATGGAACACCTCAAAAGCTCTCGTCTATTGCCGTCATTACAGTTGTAGTGGAGGATAAAAATGATAATCCTCCTAAGTTTGAATCGGAGTCATATGGTGCGAGTAAGTATAAAATAGCTAGAATACGTGAAGATTGGCCAGTCGGAGCGGTTGTTACACGAATTTTCGCCAAAGATGAAGACTTGGGGCTCGCCGGGACCGTTCTCTATTCTCTAGTGGACGGAGCAAAAGGAGATTTCGTTTTGGATGAAATCTCAGGAGTGCTTAGGGTTCGTCAAGAGTTGGCATATGAAGCAACATCAATTTACAATTTAACAATCCGAGCTCGAGATTTAGGAACACCATCCTTGGAAACGGAAAATTTTGTTGTCGTCGAGGTATGATTTTTTGAGGAAACTCTTTCTCTCTCTTCTATTGCTATGTATAATAATATGTAAGTACTCCATGCCTGCTCTCCTTCGTGATTTTACACTTGGATTCTCTTTTTTCTCCTACTCTTTATTCCCCCTTTCTATGAATGAGACGAGGGTTTTTAAATCAGTCGCTCCAGACTTTGTGCCTCGATCAATCAATATAAAGTGCACGGAGCATCTTCCATATAACAAGCATCCGCATTGAAATCTATAAGGATTATGTCAGTTGAATAGTCCATGCGTACAGGGTGGTAGGCTGGTGCGGTGGGATAACTATGACTCCCACAATGTACTTCTAACACTCGTTTGAATATGCCTTTTAAGCACGTGTGTCTTAGGGGTTGCCTTCCTGACTTCCCATCTTCGCTCAGACTCGGGAATCAAAACGAGTATTATACAATAAGAGATCCTTTTATTCAATCAATTTGAGAGAGCATACGAATTTCCTTGTGAAATCACAAATCAAATGATAGTTGTTATTGGAACTGTATGTATATCTGAGAGCAGGTTAAAATATGCTAAATGATCCTTCCGCTCAAACAGCCTGCATTTTTTTCAATGCTGATTTATTATTCCAGATTTTTGAAGTTCGGAAGAATGTACCACTCTTTAGTTTTACGGACATTGTGACCACCGCTGAGATTTCAGAGGACGCACCTGTTGGATCTCTTGTTACCAAAGTCACTCCACCCTCCTTTAGTGAGACCAAGTACCCTGGAGTTATTTTCAATCTCGAAGGACCCACTAGATTTCTCTTTAGTATTGATCATGCGGGAGTTGTAAGGACAGCTCATATCCTTGATCATGAGAAGCACTCATCACATTGGTTGGGTGTTGTGGCCAAAAGCGTCATGAATGAAGATAGCAGTGCTCGGCTAGAATTATTTATCAATGTGACAGATGTAAATGAATGTGTGCCCCTTACCACGGAACCAATGTATGTAACTGAGATACCTGAGAATACTGACCCGGGAGTGACTGTTCTCCGCTTGCAAGCCTTTGACTGTGACATTAATAGTGGTTTCAAGTTTATCTTGCGGAGTTCAAATCCGTATTTTGAAATTGATCCTCAATCGGGGGAAATAGTAACGACGGATTTACCATTGGATCGTGAGAGACAGTCAGAGCATACTTTTGACGTGTATGTCTTTGACTCCGGGTCTCCGTCATTGAATTCTACGACGAAAGTAGTGATTAAAGTGACAGATGAAAATGATGTGAGTCCGGTATTTTTGATAAGAAGTGGAAGTGTTCATGATATCCCTGAGCTTCGGTCTGATCTACAAGGAGATGAACCGAGTGATGATGATAATGCTGTAGAGCTAGAGAATGAGGATTTGGAGGATGCTGTGAAGTGGAGTGAATGGCAGGTAATGGATACGACCGAGGATATGGTTAATGCCGAAGGTTGGAAGAAAATATTCCGTGTGGTTGCCTTTGATGGGGATGCTCAAGAGAATGGGACTGTCACATATAAACTCAAATATCGAGTTAGTACAGCCGAGAGCAGCTCCTCAGATGAGGTCTTTTCAATTCATCCTCAAAGTGGAGAGATCTACACATCTGCCTCCTTAGTCAAAAGTGATACGATTCTTAAATTCCTTATCCAAGCTAGCGACCAAGGGATTCCAGTGCCATTGAGGAATGAAATTGAGTTGATATTAAAAGTCAAAGGGGTCAATAAAAGAGTATCGAAATCCCCTATTATTCTTTTACCCAATGACCAAGTTGTATCCTTAACAACAAAGGAAAAGCCTGGTTACACCGTAGAAACCATTGATGCGATGGATCCAGATGGGGATCAGATCTGGTACGAAATCGTTTCCGGAGATCCTGAACAAAATTTCCTTCTACTTCCCGACTCGCAGAATTTAATTTTAGCACGTCCCCTGACAAGAGAACAAGAATTTTTACTCAATATAAGTGTTAGCGATGGATTTAATAACGTTTTTACACAGGTAAGTGTCATTTCCACTGATTTATAACTACTTCATGTCTTCTCCCATTGACGTTCATTTCAGTTTTGCCTCCCCAGCTTCTGCTGAAACAGCAGTAGTTGTCATATTTTCAAAATTAATATGGTACTTCTGAACCGAAACAATGTAGAGAGGCGTAGCAGTTTGTAGCTAGAGCTTTAATCCAATACTTCTAGAGCAGATATCCACAGCAATGGCCCAAGCCATTACCATTTAGTACCTGAGCTCTTCCAGTCAGAATGGGCTTAAATAATGCCATGCTTCGAGTTGCAGTGGTATATCTTCTTTAGTTTGTTACACAGCATTTGCCCAGTCATATAAAATATTGTTTTATTCTTACTTTTACTTCCTGCCTCCTTCCTTTATATAGTACATAGATGTTTTTATCTACTTTGGGATATTACGAGGACCAAGTTAAAAATTTTATCAAGTTTAATTCCCGCTTTGTTTACTTTCACCACGATTCCTTATTAGCAGCACCTCACTCAGTCATGGGACACGCACGTAAATACAGGATAACTTCTATGATAATTAACAAAGGTGAAGCTGCGTGCGTGCGTATATTAAAACTATAGAAGGGTATAGTGAGAATAGAAGTTGTGAGTGAGGAGAGTAGTCGAGTAGTGGCCATAATATGTAACACTATGGTTGACGTTAGGTAGTAATGACAGCGACATAATGGGAAAGAGAAACACATCAAACGGCAGGCAAGAAAATCAAATTAGCTAATGAGAGTTGAGAGAGTTCATGGTATTAGTATGCATAGTAAAATCCGTAGGTAGTGGTAATGGACGTTATTTCCACATTCCTTGGCACGATTACGCAAATAAGTTAAGAGTCCTGCGACTCCGGTCTAAAATGGCTCCTTGGCATCACGGAACATGAAAATAAATGTTCAATAAAGCAACATAACGTTTGAGAGCGGAAAGCATATACATACATTGCATTGGGAAGATTTCCCGGATCATAATGCTCTGCGCTGCTGACAATGAAGTTAAAAGTCTGTTGAACAGAAGTATTGATGGTGGTGGTGATACAGAAGGTTCTTATACAAGGTGTCAATCTATGGACTCTTTAGAATGGAAAACGTACGATCTCAATAGCTTGTGAGGGAAACACCCGAGGCTGAGGTTCTGATTAATGTTTTGTGGTTGTAAAATACAGCACCTGTTTGTACTTTGTAGCTCCTCGTCAAAGTAATCGAGAGCGACCGGATTTCATCTTTGATTTGGGAGCAAGAAAGCTACGTGGCATATATCCATGAAACATATGATATTTCCCCCATGGCAACAATCCGAATCAATGCTAGCCTCTCAACTAATTGGACAGGTTCCTCAACCCCCATTCTATATGGCTTCCATAATGCTCAAGACTTGCGAACGCTAAAGCTCTTCAGCATTGACTCCCTGACTGGAGATGTGAATATTGTCAAACCGAATGAGATAGATCGTGAAACTCTGCCACGACATATTATAACTATAAAGGCTCGAGATCCTCAACAGTTCTACAGCTTTGTGCGACTCGTCATCAATATCATAGATAGCAATGACGTGAGTCCCATTTTTCCTTCAGGAATCTATGGAAGTATTCTTCGGGCGGAAGTTAGGATCCCAGAAACAACGGCAGTTGGAACTCTTATTACACAGGTGAGATTCTTTTCATACTTAAGATATCTGTCCTTTAACCCTGTAGTTTTTGTCGTCGACGTCAACCACATTTCCCCCTTCTTTTGAGGAATTTTCCGGTTCTTTCAAAAATCTGAATCCAAATCAGGCGTCCGCATCCCACGTTGAAAGTTCACCTCAAAGTCGGAGAACTTTCATGCAAGTCTGTACACACACAAAACTCTTCCTTTACTAACATCTGATGAATTAAATGATGCCGACTTGTGATACGGTATTTGTGCAGAGTATTGCTCCAGTGTGATATGCAACTTCAATCCTTCAAATATATTCTTCCTTGGGTATCATACATATAGACTGTGGCCTGCTTTTTCAGTTTTCTTTGGTTTCGACGTACATAGCCTTATCCAAAGTTTTGATTGTAACCGTTACCCTGGCACAATGATTTCCTGGTGTTTTAACTCTTCGACGGTGCAAGCTCAACTCTGGCTACCATTGAAAGTTTCGAAGTCTTTGAATTGCCTTTCTCCCCAATCCGTTCCTTGGGTTCCTCTCTCCCGCCCCTCTTTTTCGCTTTAGCTGTCTATCTTCTTCTCTCCTTGACACTATTTATATGTAGCTGAAATGAAGAAGGAATTGGATTGAAAACATTTCCAAGCACAATAACTTCTGGACGTAGATTGTGCATTTTCCCGGAAGATCTCCTTCGTTAGGTTGCCAGCTTCACAATTACGGCAAATACAACGCCGTCATTAACAATAGACCACTTTTATTAACGAGAAACTTGCGTCTATCTACTTTTGACAGCTTTAGATACGGCTTGTGGATAACTCTTTTGAGTTTTGTTGAGTGGACTGCCCTCAACTTCCAACAATACCTGGCAAGTCCGGTATTGGGCTCAGGTTCGGGGTAAAATGTTTTTATAACATGATTTTTGTGAAGTACAACAATACAGAATTAGAAAAAAAATCTTGTAATTGAATTTTTTATGAAAATCGACCTGAAATAAATTGTTTAGGGAAATTCAGTAATAATTTTGAATCTGTAAATAAAGATTCCTGAGTTATAAGAAATAACCCTACAATAAAGTTTGAAATCAATTGAACTTTTTAAGCAATATAAAAGTGTATAAACGCTCACCGAGAAATGTATAATAGCAAAATATTTCCTTTAGAAATAGAAATATCCTCGGAAAGGAAAATTTGGATAGGGAATTTTTTACACTTGCGTTTTTCAAGTTCGGGTCAGGTTCAAGAGCGGATCCATAAATTTGGCGACCTGAGAGGAGCTATGTTCTTAAAATAGAGCTTGGGAGCAACGATTGAACATAGAAATATGATTTAGAATCTATGAAGGGTTATTTTAAGGAGATGAAAGGAACGTGCGTACGCTCGAAGTTTCGAGATTCCTATCTTTTCCTGGAGGGAAATTAGCTTAAATCAAGCTGACAGGAATAGCTTTGGCAATTGTCAACTTTAAAAATATTAGCAAACATATCATTTTTGTAGACACAGTTTTATGTATGTAGGGCGTATTTACCCTTGCGTTTAAAATTTCACCGCTTTAACCTGCAGGGGTCAAGAGTTTCTTGCTACAAAATTCGATTAGTTTTGTCACATGCCTTGTCCTTGACTTTGGTTCTTGATCCATATAGTTATTCTTGAAGCAGCATTTTGTAATTAAGTTCAGTGGTGATTTTCTTGATATGTGGTTCTACTATGTACGTCAGAGCGTGGTTGGAATTTAGTAAAAGTTTAAACTTGAGCCGGGATGTCAGTCTTGGTTGATTTCATTTTGTGGGCGTGTAATTAAGGACGCGTATAATGCTTTCAGAATGAATCACATGTAGTTACATCTTTTCCTTTCAGACTTCCCATATTTCAAGTGCCAGACCTGGCCAAAATTCAACTTTTCCTTGAAACTTTATTTACACTGTGTGCCATATGTACAGTGTGGCAAGGACTCTCCGTTTGCATGAATATACCATACCCATTAAGTAAATGTAAGTACCTGACTGTGAGTCATTTGTCGCAAAATAGGGAATGCTTATTAAATCATTACTTATGGTTTTCTTTATGCAAGACTGCAAAATTTCTCCATGTTCCATTGTCAGTGACAACTACCACTCAAGTCTATTAATGGTAAACAAATCAAATGTGAAACCTACATTGGAACTTGTAATAATTGTAAGTGATGATTAATTGGATGTTGACAGGTTTGCCTTTTGGGATGTATAATACATGACGTATTAGTATAGCAAGTTTATTTTCGGCAAAATACACATACTTATTATTCACAAAATCCCTACTTGTCAATGAGGTGGGACGCATATCTGATACATAGTCATAGTCAGTATATGGTTCAAAGCATAATTGAAATATGACCCTTCATTTGATTATATATCTTTGGTTTATACTCATTCATCATTCCGTTATTTCCATTCATGTTGTTAGTAATAGAAAAGTTGGCAAATTTTAAATATCATCGCGATGTAATGAGAAATTATTATTGAAAAATGCTGTATGGCAGTGTGCGGGACTTAATTGGTCAGCTCGATCTTGGGATGTGAGTGAGGCCTGTGGAGCTCTGTTTAGGCAAGGAGAGGTTTTCCAAATATATATCACATCCCTGGGAAAAGTCCAACTCTCCCACTCCAAAGATCTTCTCTATCTGCTTGTTTTCCTTTGACTTTGAAACTACTTTCCAATTTATTTTCTCTTTCATGTAAAATGATTTTGAGTGGTGTGGGAACGGGAAGGGGAAAGTACAGAGCATTGGTCTATTGTTATGCTTTATTTATTCCTTGTTTACGCATGTACTCAGATTGAGGCCTTCGACATGGATGAAGGTGAGAACGGAAGGCTCACTTACTCAATCACGTTTGGAAATACGGGAAACATTTTCGGCATCGAAAGTGAGTCGGGTTGGTTATACCTAAACCGTCCTCTCCTAGTGCCTGCCGGAGAAACAAATATTGAATACCAGTTGACTGTGAAAGCAATGGATAATGGGAAACCGCAACCCATGAGTGCAACAACTAACGTGAATGTTATGGTTACGCTGGCATCGGACGACGAGACACTCGCCCTCAGATGTGATGATGAAAAGCGAAGTGGGAAGGGATACAACCGGGAAAGTTGGGTCCATGTGAAGGAAAATTCAATAGCAGGGACTTACGTAACCTCCGTAAAAGTTGACAATAGTCTCAGCGTTAGTTTTGAAATCGAAGAAAATCGTAACAACTTATTTTGGATCGATTCAACGACTGGAGTGATTCTTGTGGGCAAGAATAGAAGGCTTCTTGATCGAGAAACTAAATCAACCCATGAATTGATTGTCAGAGCAACTAATTTGGTGAGTATGTTCGTACTAAGTCAAGCGTAAAGATGGTTTAGACATGTTCTGTTGATAATCTTATCAAGAGCTCACATACATAGAGCGAGCGAGTATTTGCACACTTTTATACCATTGTATTGGATCCACGGACAATCCATAGTACGCACAAGATGTATTCTTTTTCAGGAGCCTCATCTGTTTTATAATGTAATGTCGGATATGTGTACATTAGTGGTTTGGCCATTGCATAGCATCTTTAATGTAAACAGACTTTATTATGATTTACGAGTCAACTGGCTCGTCCTCTTATCCTTTTAGAACACATAGGTTGCCTAGAAAAAGAAATGTATGAGAGACAAATTCCTGCAGGGGGAAAACCCCGAGAACAAAGTCATACTCAACGCTCAATGTTTCATAAAATATGAAGGATGAAATACCAGTGTGGAGGTCAGCTAATCATTGTGATGTTATCATGTAACATTGTCTTTTTCCAGCGGGGTCTGTTTGCGACGTGCAAAATCCATATCGTCGTGGAAGATGAAAATGATAACCGACCAACTTTCACTCAGATTTACTACGAAGGGCAAATAAGTGAAGCAGCAATTTTAGGAACGCTGGTAATGGAGAAAGTTCCAACGTCTGAGTCTGCATCTGAACCGGGAAGTTCGGACCAGAGTAAGCCATTGGTGCTCCATTCGAAGGATTTAGACGTGGGAAAAAATGCTCTTGTCACGTATTCAATCATGGAGGACGAAGAAATGAGAACTGTGTTTCATATTGACCCGTCTACGGGAGCCCTTCATCTGGTGACTCCCCTCGACTATGAGAAGAGGAAACAGTACGTGTTCCACGTCCGAGCCATAGATGAGGGTGGGCTCATTTCTTCCAATATAGCCATGGTCAATGTTAGCGTGTTAAATGTTAATGACCAGGCTCCCGTATGCAAGTCAGCCCGGGTAGAACTTTTCCTGCCAACAATCAAAGGGCTTCTGGTCCACGAAGTCGAGGCAAAGGATGCCGACGGCGATGAGTTAAACTTTAACATCTCTCGAGGAAATGTCCAGAATTTCTTTGAGATAGACAGGAAGACGGGAGTCATCCGGATAGCTAAGACAGATAATTTTGTGGGCACAAAACATGTTTTGGAAGTTAGTGTAAGTGACGGGCGTTTTACTGCAATAGCCACCATCAACATTCATGTAAGAACGCTGGAGAGAAATCCTCGTTTTGCCTTCCGTAACGCGACTTTTGTGAGCAGTGCCGTAGAAAACTCCACAAAAATTGTTAATTTGCTGTCACTGACTGTCATTGGGGCTGAAATTAATGAGAACCTCCGGTTCAGGATACTGAATCCCACACCTTTCTTTGGGATTATGCAAACATCTGGAGTCATTTTTACTCTTGGGAAGAAATTAGATAGGGAGGAACAACCACATCACAATTTATTAGTTGAAGTAAGTGCACTTTCTCAAATCTTTACCATTCTCTGGCTCTCTCCTAGCCTCTCGGATTTATTACGTGCGTATATTCCTACATTCTTCCTCAGCACCAGCACCGGCACCACTTCTAAAAGCTGAGTAAAAGCATGTACGTTGGGGATGAGATACATCATGCGAATTAGAATTGTGATAGTACTGACACTGACTCTCCTGACGCACACAACCCATCATCTCTGTCTCTCTCCCTATCTTTCTCTCTCTCTCTCTCTCTCTCTCTCTCTCTCTCTCTCTCTGAAAGCTTCTTCCTATGATTATTTCATTTTTAAAATAAGACAAAGACAAACTGGTTCATGATTCATGATAGCGTTGACTCTGGCAACTCATTATGAATTCAGTGTGCGTATTTTTTCAGCGTGCTGGAGCACACAATGTTGTTTGCTTTAATGGGTAATTTGCATTTACATTACGGATTTGCATGCATTTTAGGTACGAGGGGATGGAAGCAGCCGGTTGGCTCGATGTTTCGTCAAAATCAATGTCATCGATGTGAATGATAATAGTCCAAACTTTTTGCAACTTCCTTATGTGGCTGTTATTCCGGTTGATGCCAAACCAGGCGATCCAGTTATTCAAGTAAGTTGACAGTTAGTTAACAAATTTTTGCGGTTTCCAGGAGAAACAAGTCACCCAGTTAATTGCTTTACATCTCTCCGGACGTATGTCTTCAATAGCTAATGTTGTTGACTCCGCTCCACAAAAGTTTTTCTAGGGTTACTCTGAGTGGGATCGACGAGCATCTAATTGACAATTAGCGAATCATAACAAGCAATTTCCAGTTGAATTGAACCCCTCAAGTAAACCTTGAAAACCTCTTCTGTATCAAAGAAAGTCATCAATAAGTATGAGATGGGGGAAAAGAGGATGTTATTTGGGCATAAAAGGTTGATGGTAAGTTCGTCCTTCGATGTAACTAATCATTACAATTTCCTGATCCTTTGAAACAGGTCAGAGCCTTCGATGCTGATGAAGGAGAGAACGCTATGATTCGTTTTGAATTGGTTCGAAGTCCGTATGGAGATATTTACGAGCTAGACAAAAACACGGGTGAGATTCGGATGAGAAGGAAGCCGGATGGAGTGGGCCACCACGAGATTACCATCAAAGCCTACGATGGAGGTCATTAATTTTCTTCAAATTATTAGATACAAAAATTGCCCAGTTAGTTTTTTGTACCCCCGAGTAAATTTCCATCTGTATAGTGATCCCAATCCATCGTCTCACTTAAATGCTGCATATAATGCCCTAACTAGTGGTTACGTTTGTGAAGCTGTACCATGAAAGTCTATTGGATACAAAACCCATTACTCTCCTGACGAATGGATAAAATTCTCTACTGTTACTATTTAGTGGAGTCCTACTCCACTTGGCAGTATCATGAAAAAAGACTCATGTTACAACCGTAACTTCTGCAGTAATGTCTGTACCTATAAAATCTAGTTGGCTTCAATATCATTTGAATTCCCATCTATTGCCAAAGAGCCGTTTCAATGACTTAAATAGTCATGTTATTTAGCAATTGAGAGGATAATTTCCAAGGAGGAGATCCGATACCCGGCAATAAATCAGTCCAGATAATGACATCATAAGCTAGGCAAATTCTTTCCATCTGACCCTATTTATCCCCTCTATACACATGTCGACTGAAGTAGTTACGTTTTTGTTACTTACCGTGACCTCGCATGTATTTTTCAGGCGTGCCCACATGCACCACGGAAACACCTGTGCAGATCAAAATCGTTACTCATGACCAGCCTGTCTTTGAACAACAGTGGTATGAGACGTGGATACCCGAGGATGCAGCCATCCAGTCCACAGCTTTGGCACTCCAGGCTCATGCCAAAAATCCAATAATGTATTCTATCGAAGGTGGAAATGAGTTCGAAGAATTTGGAATTGACTATCAAACAGGTAAGCTTAGATAATTCCCTAGTCAATCTCTGATGTTTTCTAAATTTTTAAATGAACCAGTCAGTGAGCGCTTGTGTGGGACTTGCTTCATTTTGCCCATGGTGCTATTTGCATAGGGACATAAATAAAAAACGGTAAAATAAAAAGCAAACTACACTTTTAAAAAATACACAAATGATGTTTAACCTCCGTTGTGTATATAGCCCTAAGTATGAGCTTTTTTTTGTAAGGAGGAAAAAACATATTTGAGTTTTCTCGTGGAGGAAACTCATAAAAAATGACTAATGGCTCCGAGATTGCTCGGTTACCCCAGCCTTCACTTTAATACTTTCTTAATTACTTATGTGCGCGGCTCGTTTCCTCTCACTTCTGAAACCTTTTAAATTTATTTCTTCAACTTAAATATTATCATATACGTGATGTAAATTTTTCAAAGAAAATAATAGTCTCTAGCTTTTTTGTCACCCTAAATTATTTAAGTTTATTTCAGAAAAAGAGGTAACGAGGTTAAAGTTTGGATGAGTATTCACGTGCATTAGCAAAACGCCATGGGTCGAAAATTTTAATTTTTTAATAACTTTAGAAAAGACCTAGTTATAAGGATCCATCGGAGCGCAAAATGTGTGTGTGTGTGCGGTTGAGGCTGATTGGTAGTGGGGTTGGTGGGTGACGGTATCTTATTGAATGTATGATGTGTATATACTGTTGATGATTTGGTGTTCTTTCATCTTTCTTCTTGTTGCTCTCTGTCTATAAAGACATGGGACGAAACCGGATCTGTAAGTTGAACCAAACTAAAGTTTGTTAAAGCCCTTTCCTGCTTTAAGTTTTAAGACAGTAGCTTGCAGTTTTACGACGCTTTTATTAATTTAGTGCACATAAGGCTTGTTACCATAAGCCTAAGTGATTGGTGGCAGGAGGAAGAGCAGTGAAATTGGTTATTAGTTTTGCCAAAGTTTTGCCTCATCTGTCTGATTCTGTGGTTTTATGAGATGAGTTAGGTTCATGTGAAGCTTGTTTGAAGTTCGTCTCTCTCTTTCTTTCTCTCTCTCTTCTCTCCCTCCTTGTCTTTGCATGATATAAGTTAACGTAGGACTAAGAGAATAGTTGCTGGCAACTTAGTAGATGAGGAGATAGATGAGCACGTGGAGAATGTTGGAAGAGCATTGGAGGAAGTAGGATAATTTCATAGTGTTTTTCTTGGTGACTTCAGGTGTCTTGTACGTAAACTCACCCTTGGATTATGAAGCTCAAACTATCCACCGTCTGACAGTCAGAGCTACAGACTTAGTCACTTCATCCTGGTCGTCTACCATTGTGTCTGTACGAATCCGCGACTCTAATGACATACAGCCCCGATTTGAAAGACCCTCATATAATATTCGTCTCACGGAGGGCTATATGCCTCCGAATGGAATCGTTACTGTGCTAAAGGCCCACGACAATGACACAGGACTTAATGCAGCACTTACATATGAAATGGTAATCGATGATGTACGCCAAGGGGAGACGCTACGTCGAGCTTCCAGAGATCTTGCAGACAGCACATACGAAACGGATGGTTTTAGCTCGTTGCTCATGATGAATGAGGATGCCACGAGTAATAATATAAGTCTTGACGCATCCAAATACTTCCTGGTTAGACCTAATGACGGGACCATTGTTTTGAAGCAAGTGCTTGACTATGAGCGTTTCCATGAACTCCGTTTCTCCGTTGTTGTCAAAGATGCTGGTTTACCTTCTCTCAGCTCCACTGCTCGCGTAGTCGTTGAAGGTGAGCCGTTTAACCTTTCAGAAAATTCTATACAAAGATGTATGTGCCCACATCACCCTCAAATTTTCCTATTATTATCGTAGTCCCTGGTAGCTTGTGCAATTCCAATTTCCTTTGAATTCACCAATTGTTGTTCTTAACATTTCCCTTGTCTTTAGTAGTAAATTTGGGGCCAAACTCACACGAATAGTGTCTTCCCCTTAATTTACTCTGGCATATGCACGATTTCCTTTCGCATTAGCTTTTGCGTATATTTCCAAAGGAACGATTTAATTGCCACGGGAAAGGATTATATGGCGTCGTCAGAGCCTGAATATTGGATTGTAACTATGACTGTAATTTATATACATGTGGTCCCTCGTGCGGTTTCTACCAGTCAGCTAATTTAATCTCGTTGACTCTCTTTTGGTTTGCATGAATAGTGCTGGGAATCAATGACCAAGGCCCGCTTTTTGAGAAAAGTGTTTACGCGGCAAAAGTATCTGAAGTTGCTCCCAGAGGCCATTTTGTTGCAAAAATCACGGCATATGACCCTGACGTTATGGATACATTGCGGTATGCCATCGTGGGTTATTACCATAAAAACGCGTTTGAAATCGATGAAAATACGGGTGAGTTTTCTACTATAATTTGAGATTTTAGAAAAAGCTTTTATATACTTTTGGCGAGGATTTGTCGGTGGAGGCTCTAGCGTATGATTACTTGTACATTGCTTGGTTGTTGTATTGTATCAACTTGGGATACTAAAAAAGATTTCAGTTTGATTTCCTTTCGAAAGTGTTTGATAAAATTGTTTTTTCTCACATTCGTCTTCCCTCATGTTCACAGGTATAGTAACAGTGGCTCAGCCCAAAGTTCTTCTCGCAGAAATGAGCTTTAGTCTGAATATCTCCGTGACTGATGGTGTGTTCACTTCTTTCACTCGACTTCACGTAAGTCCCCATTCTTTCTATAGACTGTGGCCGCACTAACAATGAATCTTGATGGCGTGGTAGGTATTTTGCCGAAAAATCTCATTGCATTGGTCTTGTGCTCCCAGAATTGCTTCTCTCTTCACTCTCACATGGAGGAAATGGCTTCATGTTGCATCAGTCCTTTTTACAAGATGAAATTTTTTTTGCCCCACTCTTAGATTCTCTGTACTCCATTGAGTTTCAGAGGGACAGAGGAGTTTTATTTCATATTGATTTTTCGCTACATCATTGTGTACGCCTTCATAGAAGTGTATTAGCTTTACCATGTGTCGATACAAATTTGCTTTCACATACTTTCTATACTTGTGTGAGAATTCGCTCGTAACGCTTGGATATCCGTGAATATGTTTGTAGGGTTTTTGATTTTCATTGTTTACACAATTTTTTCTATAGCCCTATCTCGTGTTGCATGGGGCACTGTGCTAATAATATAAACCACCATAAAAGTGAGAGAAACAACACGTAAGAGGATATAAAAGAAATACGTCTGTTTGCTAGAGGGAATGCTTGTTACATGGGTTTTTTGATGGATTGAGAGGAAAAAAGAAAAATGTTGTAAAAATGAAGCCTTCCCAACTCGTGCTTGAAAATTTTTCATCAATTGCTTCACTTCAAGTATCATTCATAGCATCATAGCATATATTGTAGCACATTTATGAGAATATGCATTTGCGTGTGAATTCCAGATTGTATCAGATTTTTGCCTTTATAAATTGTATTGAAGATAAAAAAAAGCAAAGCTGACATGGATGTGAGTAGCTCTCATCTTAGAATGGTTGAATTACCATGTAGTAGTACCATCAATATCTTGGCTGCCCATGAATTCTGACACTGATTCAGCACTTTTATAAAATATTAGGAATAGCTCGATGATTCCTCTGAAGGCAGGAGCTCATACATAATGTACTTGCTCATATACTTTCAAATATGCATACTATGCATTTACATTCACATGGAATTAACTAGGACTTGAAGTCAAGGGAAACATTTTTTAGTTTTGGGGAAATGTAATTTTGTAGCATTTAAATTAGCGTGTACGTTGTCTATGTGAAAAACATGATTCATTTTATGGACTTACCTACAAGGTCTTGCATGTTTAAAAAGCAGCACAATTCAGAATATTACTCGAAAAGTTCAACTCTTGAAGTTGAGCTTGTTGAAGCCTAGTAATGATATGGCTTGATGAAATATTTGTCAGCATGCACACACAAACTGGGCTAAAGTAACGACAG
This sequence comes from Spatulosminthurus flaviceps, assembly GCA_034693705.1. Classification (NCBI taxonomy): domain Eukaryota; kingdom Metazoa; phylum Arthropoda; class Collembola; order Symphypleona; family Sminthuridae; genus Spatulosminthurus; species Spatulosminthurus flaviceps. Next base: position 56,014 of record JAQFXU010000157.1, on the reverse strand, counting down.
CATGCAATTAGCTCAAAGGTTGTCAAAAACTTATAATCAGAGTCAAGGAAGGGGAAACCGATATAGCATAAATAAAGATTGAAGAACGTGCAGAGCCAGTGCTATTTCTGTAACTTGCCAAGACTCTGAGGGAAAATGCACAAGAAAATGCGGAGAACTTGGCTAACTTTTTTTTGAGATTAGTCGTTTTGGTAGGTAAAATTTCACATGGAGGAACTAATGTGGCTGTATTTTACATCTTGAACGAGTACAGATAGATGTAGAGCCCAGAAATCACCATTCGCCGTCGTTCTCATCGTTGATATATGAAGTGGGATGTCCTGAAAATTCTCCCGACGGTTACCTCATTGCAACTTTGACAGCAGTAGATCCAGATCGTTCCATTTTTGGAAAAGTAAGGTATTTCTTAGCTGACACGGACGAACCAGGCTTATTTGTCGTCAATGAAAGTACGGGCGAAGTGCGTCTGTCATCCACGCCCGATGTTTCCCTTGATAGGGAATACAAGGAATCCCATACCCTTGAAATTGCAGCGCAAGACGGTGGAGGTTGGCTGGGCTTCACAAAGCTAGCCGTGAAAGTGAGCAAAATTCCTAATATGTGTGCAAGTTTGCGAATGCTACTTGATAATGTAAAATGTACTTAGGAAATGGTTTTGAAAAGATTTACGGTCTCTGTTAAGGCATGTGGACATGGGCTGATAAGTGGGGAGGCTATTATTTCTCTACGAGACAAGTAGTTACGTACAACGATAATGAAACCTTTCAATTCGGTGTTAATGGTTTATAGAGTATAGATTCTCTAGGCTAAATATTTTGCTACTTAAGAATGGTATGGTGTGATATTTTATATTTAAAACTGGATAAATTATTTGGCAAGGTGGGTAACGTGAACGAAATGCAGCCGAACTTTGTTGTGGAAGAGTATCGCGTCACTATTCCAGCCGAGAAACTAAAATCCAAAAATCCTATATTACAGGTATGACCTGCTATTTATTATCATCTAGCATGACTACCATGTATATGAAGTGAGGCTGTTGAAATTCTAGTCTAAATGTAGTAAAAAGTTCTGCAGCTACTTTCTTCCCTGAGAAAAAGGGTTTTTCTTCTCTAAATAAATCCTGGTTCTGGTAGTGAAAATTCTTGTTCCTCAACGTTTCGCTTCTAGGTTCTGGCGATCGACGCCGACACAGAGTTTGGGATTCGTTATTCCATCTTGGACTTACCAGACACGAGTAATTCTAGCACGAAGAGAGACTCGAATTACTTTGAAATAAATGGAGAGACGGGTGAAGTACGGCTCAAAATGAGTGACGATGATGTAGCCAAGTTTGGCATTGACAGAGTAGACTTTCAGTTCTGGGCAGTTGCGACAGATGAAGGAGGACTTCACTCCCATGTCCCTGTGACTGTTGTCGTCTTACCTGATGGGCAACCCACACCTGAAATGCAGCCACAAAATGCCACTTTTTTTGTTAAAGAGGATACTCCTGTAGGCTCCATGGTGACGACCTTTCAAGTGACTAATATCGATTCTCCAAGGTTTCGAGTGATGAGTTTCAATGAGGAGTTTTTCCAGATTGATAACAACGGTAATCTCCTCATCAAGTCTCGATTGGACCAGGAGCAGGAAGACAAGCATACGGTGAGTTACATATGTTACATGGGAAAGTTTCAGGATGAAAAGTAACGGGCGCGAACTTTACTATAAGTATTGTAGACCAAAACTTGAAAATTTATTTTAATGTGCAGTGGTAGATACTTTTTAAAAGTAAGTGCTCGTTCATTCATTAAAACTTGATGCTTAAATAAATGGCAGGCTGGAAGTCTCAGCGTGAGTTTTTTCTTGTACTCCCTAGTGTCAAGGGAAATTCCTGATAAAAAGTATTTTTTTTCATTCCTTACTTTTGCTCCCCTCACCCTAGGTTGTGATTTGGGCGGAAAGTGCTGATGGAATGAGTGTTGCTACTTCGCAGGTCACAATCCGTGTCCTGGACTCGAATGATAAGTGAGTTCATTACATTTGAATTTTTAATTTGGCTAAATCCTAGATTTCCCCTCCTTTTAAAGTAATTAAATAAACTTAACACTTCTATTGTAAAATAGATGGTTGTAAAAAAAGTGCCGGCACATGCACACCAAATTTATGAGGCTAGCATGATACAAACAACCTCCATCGTATATTTACATGTGTGTACAATGCAAAATATTTTTTGCCCATTTCTCTCAACGATTTTGTAACATCTGTACATCATGTGCATAATATACGGTGGGCAAGTTCCAGCTTCCATTATGTATGAACATTTTTGTTTTTTTACCCAGCCCACCAACATTCAACGCTCAGCAGTACAACATAAAAGTGGCAGAGGATTTTCCCGAAGGATCTCTAATTTTTACGGGTACAACAGCTTTTTCCTTCAATTCCGCTTTTCTCTTACTTGCATTTGTTTTCCTGTTCTGCTCTGTTCACTTCTACTACTTACACTAAGGTTTACGGTATAAGTTTGTGTAACTTATTTTTTTTAGCGTGAATATAGACTTTTACGTGTGTCTGTATGTGGTGGTAGTAGTTGTAGTAGTGTAGTAGTAACGACAGTCCTGATTCTAACTTACACTCTGGAAAGTTTTCTTCGTAATAAATTCTTTATCATGCTCTCGTCGTCTTGTTTAAATCCATTGATCTTGAGCCATGCTTCAGGGAACGAACATTAACTCTTGCTTGAAATCCATTCTTTGTGTTAGTTCACGCTGCGGACGCGGACAAAAGTCGCAATGTAAAGCAACGATACTCATTGGTGCCATCTGATTCCGGCTCAGAAATGTCTCACTTTTCGGTCAATCAAGAGCATGGCTGGATAACTTTGGCTAACAAGTTGGATTACGAGGTAATTACTTTGCCCTCTATGTATGCGTTTCACTTTGTGCATGTACTCACTCAGGCAACCCTTGCTCCTTCACCGCAGAATGTATCACATCGTATGGAAGCATGCCATATCGGACTGAGTGTGCATTTGACGGGAACGTCACGTTGACACATTCCTCAACCTGCAAACCTAGTACATACACCAGCACAGGCATTAATGTCCCAGCATTAAAATACCCGACTCATATGAGCACGGAAACTGAGTGCGAGCGCTTGATAATTTAAATATTTAAACGGTACAATTAATGTTTACTTTCTGAACATAATTTCTTAGATGAGCACGGTTCATACCCTACACGTGGTTGCCACGGATAGTGAGAAGCCACATCTCATGAGCACTGCTACGGTCATTGTGGAGGTTCTGAATGTCAACGATAACCCTCATACGGTAAAGGACTTTTACTATAAGAGAGAAAATTTCTTTGGAATGAAAGTGATTAAAAAAGTTAAATTGTGAGTGAGGCAGGTTCTGAAAGTTTGTCATAACAATGTTTTTTATACTTTTTAGTTTGATACCGGACATTACTATTCATCAGGTAATTCATTTAATTCATTCTCAACGTAAGCATGTACAGCTTGATATTTGGGCTCGTAAGGGAAAATGAACGTCGTTGTCAAACTTGGAGATGCTTTGGTTTCAAGTGATGGACTCACACTAATATGCATTTGTCCGCATGAAAGTGTATGAGAAGTTGTGTGCAAAGAAAGTTTTAAGCTTGATGCTTTTGCCTTCCGACGACTTCAAGTTTTGTGTACTTATTGTTAGTGAGGTCTCAAGTTTAGTGTTCCCCAGTTGTCAAGTAAGATGCGGGGAATTACTATTTGAGCAATTAAAATTTCCTCGGGAGAGGGGGGTGGAGGCTGCGCAGTTTTTAGCTTAACATGCTACTATAACTAAAATTGTGTCCGTCTGTTGATGTCTAGTGAGAGAAGATGCAGCTGAGGGTTCTGTCGTGGCCGTGGTTCACGTTACAGATCTGGATGATGTGAAGAGGAATGGTTCCACAATAACTCCAGGCTATTTGGCCTACTACATTATCGGTGGCAACGAGAAAGGTCATTTCAAAGTAAGGCTTTCACAAAAACTATTCTCAACCCATCAACTAACTTTTTAGAATCACCTTGTTGGTTGACTTAAATGTGAAAATGTGAGGGTACAGCTTTTTCTTGTGATGCCAAAAGAGTTGTAGAAAGTAGTAGTAGTTAGAAAAAAATCAGCAAAACTTGTTTCGGGGAGATGAAGTGATGCATACGGAATACAGAACTTACATCAGTATTGCTATACGTTCCTATCTATATGTTTGCGTTTATGATATAATGTTTATTGGTTTAACCGCAAGCCACTTCAGAGGGTGTACATGTTCTGTATATGTCTTTTGTGTGGCACAGATTAACGACCGCGGAGAAATCTCTATCTGGCGTACTCTTGACGCAGAAGTCGATCAGAAGTTTCAGCTAAGAATTCTTGCTACAGATGGATTCTTCACAGACTATGCGAACGTTACGGTTAACATTAGCGATGTTAATGGTAAGTATATGTATGGAAGAAAGTGTCTTACTTTTTGGAGAAAAACCTCTCTTAAAGTTTTCACTCACAGTGTTCATCGCTTTGGGTTTCAACTTTTTCTTCCCTTCCTACACAGATAATTTACCGATTTGCCCCGTGCCGGAGTATGAAAAGCAATTACTGGAGTCCGTTCCCATTGGAAATTATGTGGCAACCATCGAAGCCTCAGATCCAGATATAAGTATGTTTTCTTGCCTCGAGTCTTTATTAATTGGAAATTGTAGCAATACATCTTCATAGTCCTATCCATCCTTGTATTGTTATTCATTGTAGTTACAGTAGTTATGTGTATGGAACTATGTAAGAATAAGAATAGATGGCTGTGCTTAGTACAAAAACAAGCAACTTAATTTCCAGGTGGTCATCGTCCATCCTTCTCAATAACCGGGAGAGGGGAAGAGGATTTTGAAATTGACTCTGAGACAGGAGATATTTCCACAAGGAATAAACTTGATCGGGAGGAGAAGCATGCCTCGTACTCCTTGGTAATTCACGCTGTGGATAAGGGCTCTCTACGTGAATGTACAAGCAGTTTGAAAATAACCGTTGAGGATGTTAACGACAATAAGCCTATGTAAGTTTTTTACATGAGCTAGGGGTGGACAGTTTTAATGCCGTAGGAGATGAAACTCTCAAGCTTCCTTTTCAGTTTCTATTAAATCATTCAGTTGTGTTTCAGTGAGAGGGAGTCAAACTGAATTGTACATATTTTGATGTTGTAGATTCTCCGAAGATGTTTACACTGTTACGGTGAAAGAAGACGCACAGATAGGAGCACTGGTGGGTAGAGTTCATGCGGATGACAAGGATGTTGGCATCAACAGGAGAATTCGATACACGCTATTATCCACAGTTGCCAATTCCGATGCTGTGGTGGATAACCAGTTTGGCATTGATGCCAATAGCGGAGAGGTATCTCTCCTTCGACCACTTGACCGAGAACTAGTGTCTCATTACAATCTCAGCGTCAAGGTATGTTTGCTTCTCCTGTGTAAATGCAAACTAAGTGTACATTTGACATCCCTATGAGCATATATTCATATTTAATTCAATTTTGCATTAATCTAATAATTTAATGAAAGGCGACTGATGGAGGAAGTCCACCGCAGTCCAGCACAGTCATCGTTTACCTTACTGTGTCTGATGTCAATGACAATCCACCGGAATTTTTCTCCACCTATTATTCAGCGATAATATCTGAGGTGGATTTTTGTGGCAAATTTATTTTGCAAATTTGTAGCAATATATTACAGCTGATTTTTCTAATCTTGACTTGGCCTGAAAGCTGAAATGAGATAAGATTTGATTTGAGGATCCTTAATGATGATGGTTTTTGGTTGCTCAGCTTGCCCCAGTGCCGACGGAAGTCACGAGAGTAATGGCTACCTCGAAAGATATCAACGAAAATGCGGAAATCACCTACAAAATAGTGGGCGGTAATGGGTACAATCATTTTGGAATCGATCCAAAAACTGGTGTGATTTTTGTCAATGCTACTCTGGACTATGAGAAAGTGCGGGAGTATGTACTGGCGGTGAGAGCACAGGACGGAGGACAGCCACCATTAGCAGCTCAGTGCCTCGTAAATATTACTATTCAGGACTACAACGACAATCCACCAGTCTTTTCGGGATCCTTTTCTGTCCAAGTTTCTGAAGATGCCCCGCTTAGTACCTCAGTTATTCAGGTATTGGATGAAAAACTGGTATATTTTTCTGATCCCTATCCAAATACCTTTGTGACAGCTTGAGCTGGTTCCTTCCTCCACCTCCCTTCAAACTACGCTAGTTTAACTGGTTAAACATACTGCGGAACATCTTTTTTGATTGCAGATTGTAGCCAACGATTTAGACAGCGGTGCAAATTCAGTCGTCAGTTATGATATAATTTCGGGTGACAGGATGAAACATTTTAAAATCGATCCGTTCACGGGAGAAGTGGCCGTAGCTTCTGCATTGGATCGCGAAATGGTAGGATTCATTTTTCATACCACCTCGCTCAGTCCCATTTGATAAGCTATAATACTTGGATCAAATTTTGCCTCTTACAACTAGTAGTCGTCGTGAAAAGGGATGCACAGGTAAAATAAATTAATCAAATGTGATTGTGATATAAAATTTCAGATATCCCACTACTCTTTGGAAATCCAGGCTATCGACCAGGGAACGCCTCCGCTGTCTTCAACTACCTTGTTGGAGGTAGAAATTAATGATATCAACGATAACCCTCCTACATTTTTGAACCCATTGGAAAATTACTCTGCTATTGTACAAGTAAGTAGCTAGCTGAACTGATTCTACCTACCGTGCATTGTGCATTACTGAGGACCTTGGACCCTTACAAAATGTTAATAACACTGAACAAACTATTCTCAGGAGGATCGTCCGATCGGCTTTGTCGTACTTACGTTTGCTGTAAGTGATGCAGATTCACCGCCAAATTCTGCTCCATTTAGCTGGGATTTGAGAGACCTGGATGCCCCTTCAGGAACTCCTCTTCCTTTCACCGTGTCAGATACAGGCACTTTGAACGTTGCAGGGAAGCTCAATTTCCAGCGGAAGAACTTGTACAAGCTGCAGGTAAGCCTAACAGCTCTGTTCCATATGCAGCACCATTATATCCAATAACTAAAATTACCTCTGGCACTTTTACAAAGTAAATATTCATAAATTAAACATAAATAATTTCTACGTTCCATTAGTAGGATGCACTCGGCACTTTTCAACTTCATAATAAGATCAGAGCCATTTGAAAATTTTTGTAGCAATTTTTCCTACAAAACATATCGTTAAAATATTTATTACCTTTCCGTTTGATGTGGTACTTGTGAAGTCGTTCGTTTTTAAATCAAACCAGCTAACTATAAGCTTACCACTAATTTTTAAGAATTGAATACTAGAATATTTACAAGTGACTTTCCGTAAATGCTGTTATTATATTCTGCATAATGCAAGTCTCATGTAGTCAGAACTTGAACTTTATTATGGCTGTGATTTAGATTTTCGTTGCCACTGAGCAATTGATTCCTGCTGGAGGAATTCTGTTATTGATTTTAACGAGTAGGTTTGGCTGTAAGAAACTCATTCACAACGTTTGCTGAAAGAGTCGGTGAACACCAAAAATGGGAATAAAAAATGTGCCCGACTTTTCTCTAGCGTGTAACTGCGATTGGTAGCTTTACTTCAGTATATAATGGTAGTATATAATGGTAGAAGGGTCGAGTCAGTACAAGGGTAAATAGTCGATCGAACTCATTAGGTGGAAGCAAATTGTTGTCTTCTAGTCCATTGAGCACGTAATCCTGCTGTGAATGTGAATACACTGTAATGTGGGGAGCATAAACGTATGCTGTTTTAAAAAGATCATGAATTTAAATACTTTTCGTGGTTATGATCACGTAGGTTCGAGTTTTTGATAATGGCGATCCTCCCTTGTACTCGGATACTAATGTAACCATTAAAGTTGTGGACAAGTCCCAGTGGCCCCCGGTCGTGTCATCTTTGACTGTGACAGCTATTTCATCAGATGAGAGCTACCCTGCTGGTGTACCTTTGGGACAAGTTCATGCATCCGATTTTGATCCGTATGATACCCTAGTGTTCTCATTACTGGAAACGCAGTCCTCGTCAATATTTACAGTCGATCCTCAGAATGGAACCATCAAATCCCTCATACCGCTACGTGAAGGAACATACGAATTGGGAGTAGGAGTCAGTGATGGTAGATGGACTGCAAGGGGAGAAGCTTACATAAAAATAATAACGCTCGCAAGCCTTGTACCTGACATGAAAACTGATTCTAATTTCTATCCTCAAGTCGCTCCTGGTGGTAGTCATAGTGGTAGCAGTGCGGATGGAAAAGTTGGAATTCCAATGGCTTCTGCGACGAAAAGTAGAAAAGATATCAGCTCGTTCGGAGTTGTTATGACTCTCAGTGGGCATAATCCTCAAAGCCTTCTTACTCGAATCTTTGGGTTAATCAGTGTAGTCAAGGAAGCGATGGGAGTTGAAGCAAATGGTGTGTCTCCCTATGATGTTTTTGTTCTGAGTGTTCAGTCCTCAAAAAATCAGTCGAATGAGTCTGCAGCTGAGGGAGCGACAAGGATAAAGCGGGACACCAGCATTCCTTCCGTTGATGTACTTTTAGCTGTGAGAAAATCAAATGATGGAACCTTTGTTCCATCCTCAGAATTAACCAAGAAACTAAGATTTGCCCAGCCACAGATAGAGGCTGTTTTACAGGGTCGCATTGTTAAACTTAGTTACGATATATGCCAAGAAGACTCCTGCGATCGAGGCCGGTAAGATATGTTTGACCTGCTTACATTTACTTTCTCTTTCTTTCCTTTTATTCCTGGTATTAGAAAATATCTCCGGGAATACCTCCTTTGATTCCTCCCCACATGTTCTCACATTACATTACCATTTAGAGCCATCCTTTCTCTTACTTCTTTGCATCACTTAAAAGCAACCATGACGACTAAGTAAGTGTAGTCCTACCCTGGTATACAAAAGAATAAAAGAAAGTAACTCAATATTTTATGATAAAGTTGTCGGACCGCGGCTTCTTTTGAGCCAGCCCTGTCGCTCATATCTACTGAGACTATAAGCCTGATTACTCCTAATCACCAGTTGGAAACGGTCTGCATTTGTCCTCCTGGCTACGGAGGTAAAGTCCATATTATATAATTATTTCACGGGGAAAAAAGTTAACTTTGCGGGAAAAGTAAAGCCGATGAAAAAGCTTTCCCTCTCACAAAGCTGAACACGTGGAGTTGAAACTTGAAACAGAATTTTCATCAGGGTATTATTCCATAATTAGGTACCAAGTGCGAGAAAGTTATCAACGCTTGTGCTCACTCGGAATGCATGGCTGGCTACATATGCGTCCCGGACTCCTCTGTGAAGGGATATGCTTGTCTCTGCCGCAAAACGTATTGCTCTCCGGAGGGTAATTGTGAAGATCAGTGTGCGCAACAGTCAGTCTCATTCAGGTACGACATAGTCTCTCGTCAGTCATTCTCACTCATGTCAAACAAGTAGTTTTAAATGGTATGAAGGAGGGACGTTATAGGTACCGCAATTACATCATGAACATTGTCATTTATTCCAGTGGAACCGGCTTCTTAGCTTACAACGTTGGACCCAGTTTAGAACGTGAATTAAGTATCAGTCTCCGCATAAGAACTTTCTATACTTCGGGGACTCTTCTTCATACTTATGGGCACTTTGACTATGCATTGCTGGAGGTAAGTACCACAATGTGCAATATTATGCGAACCTACTACCACAAAAAGCTATGCTACTCATCCTTACTATAATAATTTGTTGCATCAAATGGGTCGCACATGCTACCCACCTATACCCTTGAAAGTATTAGATTGCCCTCGGATCTAGAGCGTTCTCTTAGAGACTTGTTCTATTCTGTCAAGCTGCCTGATACGAACTCCTTGTAATATCTGCTCGAATGAGTTAACATAAAACGGGAATAATTTTTTGATAGATTAAACAAGGACTTGTTCAGTTCTCGTGGGACCTGGGAACGGGGAAAGAGGTACTCACGGTTACCTCCATTTCCGTATCTGATAATCGATGGCATAGAATTCTTCTTCAAATTCGAGATAATTTTGCTGTTCTCCGAGTGGATGAAAGATCCACACAACGACAAAGGAGTCCAGGCCCGGCAAGGAGTTTACATACTGGTGGCATCATCTATATTGGGGCCCGGATTATTGGGGTTCCAGGCGGTACTTTGGAGAGCTTAATACCAGCCCAAGGGTTTATTGGTTGCATGAAAGACCTCCGCTATGGCTACATTTTCGAAAACTCGTCGAGTAACTTGAAAAAATTAAGTGAATTGCACATCCAAGAGGTTAAGCACTACATCACACCCAGTCTTAACCGCATTAATACCGAGATTGACATGGTCGTTGATGATGAGGAAGATGAGCCTTTTGATCCGGACCCAAGGAACGCTCGAATGCCGCCATTACCACTTCACTCAACTGATAAAGACAAGTCTGGTTCACACCTCATGTGGTCCAGGAATATTTCATTCTCCTGCGAACGATTCCTTCACGTCGTAGAAGCTTGTCGATCGCAGCCCTGCCTGAATGGTGGTACATGCTTAGAGGACCGGACAGTTAATGGCTATAGATGTGAATGTCCGTCGCGGTTTCATGGACTCAATTGTGAAATAGATCTGGATCCATGTGCGTCTTCTCCATGTTTAAATGGGGGCAAATGTACTCCAACTACGTCCACACCAATCTCTTTCTCACCTTCGTTGGTTGGTGGAGACCATCAGGAACCGCAGTTCTATTGTCATTGTATGGATGGAACATTCGGCTCTAGATGTGAACGTGGTCGGTGGTGTAAAAATAGCGAAAGTTACGGTGAAAGTGAAGTTTGTAATCGCCGGGGAGATTGTGAAGATGGTCCTGTTGGTCCTATTTGCTGGTGTGAGAAAGGCTACACTGGAATGGACTGCAGGACGGACATAAATGAATGTGAACGTGGTGATGCTTGTGGAGCAGGTTCCACTTGTGTTAACTTTGATGGAGGCTTTCGGTGTCTCTGTCCAGCCAATGCTACTGGGATTCGGTGTAACCGACTTTTGACAACACCTTCCATCGTCGCCAGCAATTACCAGGAATTAATTTTGATAGTGGTGGGAGTCTTCTTTCTTTTGATGCTCCTTATAGTGTTCATTTTTGTGAGACGGTGCTGCATTGCTCGAGAGAGAAATGTCGCATCGAATGCCATCCCACTCACCAGCTCACAACTAAAAGACAAAGATAATCGTATTCCCATGGGGAGGGATAATCGTGAGCAAGTGTTGCGTAACCGAGACTCAAAAATTTCTAATCTCGAAGTAAGACCAGTGTCAGCAACCTCTGATCTCTTTTCGGAAATGAGGAGTCCTTTGGATCCCATCAAAAGCTACGGTTCAGCTGGAGATGACTTGGAGAAACCCTCGTTTATCAACAATCTAATGAAAGGAAGTATTGACAAGAAAAGATTACCTGCTGCCAGCTGGGAAACCAATCGGGATGATTATGCTAAGGTTCAAAATTGTAAGTAACTCAGACTAATCTTTTCATTTACGTAGTTTGATTGCTGGATCCATGGATTATATGGACCCGTACGCTTGCATGGTGATGCATGTGTCTGTTTTGAATTGCACAAAAGTCAGGTAAAGATAAGCTGGCCTCCCGCCATGCTTGGGTACGTCAGAAATATACCAAAAATTTGTAGTGACTGCTTTATCAACAAGGGAAACTTCCAGAAGTGAATATACGGAAGTGGTATTCAGATAATTATTAGTAGCATGCACATGCTATAATTTGAGCACGAGGTTCCTTGGATGCAAAATGCAAATATGTATCCACTTACAATTAAATTGTTTGAGTGGGATTGTATTGCACGTGTGGATAACGTAATGCCCTTGCTCCTTAATTCCATGACCTCCGTAGTGTGGTAGAGCTTTGACTTCCTCGCACATTTGTTTACTTTGGTGAATGTTACCAGCCGAGAATACATGCATGTGTGTATCCTTTCAGATATGAAAGACGAAATCAATTGGGCTTCCAAGAGTAGCAAGCCAAGTTCTCCTGTATCAACCGGAACAAGTTCAGGTGTGCAAATATACGTAGTTTACACAAAAGTATTTCCTCTCCTCCCTGTACGATCCTGCGGAATGTTTTTTGGTTGAATGTAAATAAAAGGATGTTGTCTAAACTTTGACTCCTTTTGCCCCAAAGGTTACCATTGGGACCACAGTGACCTGAGCCAACCGGCAAATATCTCCCCTACTCGCACGCTGCCCCCGCCGGACATCCCGGACTCCATCTCCGTTGTCTCCCATGACTCAAATACCGAAGTACCTGCAATTAATCTAGCTTCCCTAGCCCCCATTGACTCAGCCAGGGACATGGATACTTTGGTGGAGGAAAGTCGTGAGTATGGTGGTTGTATGCCGTTGTTGGATGAAGGTACCTCTTGTGATGTATCTGCATGGTCGATACCGCACCCAGACCAATATTTGCTTGCACATAGAATGTCCGACGGGACAGACACGACAGAACAGGAAGACTCCCGTAAGCCCATTGCGCTGAACAATCGTTACCGAGCGAAAAAGAGTTCCAGCCATAATTTTAATAATCACAAATCGCCGGCTCAAATATGTGACATTTCTGAAGATGAGATTAATGAAAATTCGCATTTATTAGGAACCGGTGAGGTTCGTAGTCCCCAAGTTTTACCCATAGACTCAAAGTCCACATCTCATGAGGCATCCATGAAGACGCGAAATGTTTTGAATGCTAAGCCAAATACTACCCAGCCGTCTCAAAAGAAGTATGTATCTCCATCGTCGAGTGCTTCCACGTCCTCAAGTACGAACGGAACTAATGTTGGTGGTAGGAAGAATTATAGCAAAACCACACATGTAACTCAAGTTTGATACGGATATGATTAATGAGGTTGAGTTTTACTTTATAGGCCATAAAAATAGCATGTAATTTTTTCCCCATACAGAATTTCACCGTTTATAGCTCCACTGTGTGTTTAAATATGTAGTAGTGTATGCTTTAATGTGACAATGTATATACATATGACAACGCTACCCGCTATCGTAAAGGCATCTCAGATATTCATATGTACCTTGGTGATGGCAGTTTTACATTTTGTGCCACCATACTCTTCTTCCAGTTGCAAATAGTACCCAACATTTCCATTTGCATGGAATTTCCATTGTGGAGATCACATAAAACTCATAGTGAATTTTGGGCAGCTAAGACTGCGGGTTTCCTTTTAGAATAATAGGCAATTTGTATGTAAAAAGTCGACGGTGGAATATCTACATCCTAGCATTCACAGCAAACGCTGTAAATGATCCTGGCCATAGTAAATTATTTTGATTTTTCCTTAAAACTGTTTCCATGCACTTAAGTCACAATGGATGGCATTGTAAGAATTGATAGAAAAAACTGCGAATGCCGCATGATGTAAAAAAGTTCCACTTAGATGTGTATTTAGTGCCATAATATACACACTCAGGCTATGAACCATGGCAATACCCCTATCATTTGAAGCAACAGCTTTTACCTTATAAAAGCCATTCGAGTCAGCCACTATAAAGCACTCCAGGTTTCTTCGCTGTGAGAAAAGTTCACTCATGCTCTTTCTCGGAGAAACAAGCTCCGGAGTTATACAACGCAGATCAAACTACATCCACGTACATCCATCATTTTGTACTCCATTATTCTTGGGTGAGAAATGAAGTCAATGAACCCTTAAGTCTAAGGAAATCATTTTACTTTTACAAATCCTGCATTTTTTAGCATACATAATAATTTTAATTATTAATTATTACCTTTAATAGAAAGTAGAAAGTAAAATTATTTTATCAAAAGCTTGTTTTTTGTAACTGAACCATCTTTTTTTATAAAATCAGTCAAAATACCTAATCCCACATAGTGGTCCCACCAAATCAACGCAGGTTCTGTTGTTAGTAAAGCCTCTTCTTTGTATTTAATGTATATAAAACCCCATTTTAATTTCACAATAACTTATAATAAGTATAGATTGTTTTGAATTACTCGCTACGTTCGTAAATCGCAAAGTTTTATAAGCTGTAATCATAATTATTATTATTAATATTTACGACTAGTTTTATATTTTGTTGAACAGCTTTAGCCATTTTCATAAAGTCTGATATAGTTGGGGGACTGCCTAAGTGTTTTAGTTTATGTTGTATGAATGATATATTACTTTGGAGTTGTAACTTTGGTTTAAGAAAGGCTGGATTAATGCTGATTTGGCAAGCCATTAAGTACGGGGATAATTCCTATAAAATCCAAATTTATTGTTTTGTCGTACAGCTTTTGCTTTTAAAATTACTTTTACAAATATACAGCTACATAGCATTATAATTTGGTACAAGATGCCCAAGGCTGTGGAAATGTTCTTGGAATAGTTTCTATGTATTTCTTTTTCTATTTTGGACAAAGGCAAAGCTAAAGGGAATCCTTTGCATGCATATAGTTATTTCTTAAGAAAGGCGACTGTCAAGAGTTATGTAGTAGCATGAGATCTTGGGGATGAATAATTCTAGCAGGAGCGAGAGAGTGTGAAAATATACAGTAGACATTCAAGCGTGAAAGTATTATGACACTTTAAAATCTATAGTGACTAGTGACTGTGTGTGTACAAGAGAGAAAGAGTGCGTATGTTTTGGCTTAGGGGGGAAAGGCTGTAATGATAAGGCGAGGGAAAGTTTTTGTTTTTCTACCATGTGCGTAGGAATAAAAAAAAACCCATGTAGAGATTCTCAAGTTTCTTTACACATTTACAAGTTTTGACAAGGTGCTATATGTATAGACAACCAATGAGGATTGAAATTTTCTGAAGTGTAAATTAAAGAAAGTCTATATATTCTACTGGGCTGTGTATAATACAAAAATGATTATGCAGACAACACTTCCAAGACTGTTTCACTTATATATATTATATATATATAATATTATTGTATATGATATAGTAGCTACTACAATAATTTCAAAACTTTGGTATGTGTAAGTTTTTGTGACAAAATGCTTATTAATGTAAACTTTAGTTTATGCGTCATTCAATATATTCATGGACAAATCAGTTTTGAAAATTGCGTAATCGTAAAGAATGTAAGGTCTAGTAAATAATATAGTACACAACAATGCCATTATGTATTGAAAGGCTTATAAATTATTATTATTGTACAGAATATTTTGATATTCCTGGGATTTTTGCGTGCATATGGATGTTGCCAAAATGATATAGATTGGTTTGTATGTACATGCGTGCATGCCACTCTTCCCTCCTCTCATACCCCAACAGAGTCCTGCACGAATGTTTCTCATTGTGGTGGTGAAAAACTCTCATACAGCACCATCTGTTTCGGAGCTGAAACGGTGCATAAAAATGAGCAAACTTTCTCTTTCATGCCTAACACTTAATTACGAATTAATTATTGATGTTCGTGCAAGATTTGTTGTCACATTACAAACACCTACTTATAGGTCCTCACCCCTGTATGTAAGTAAGACCAGAGAAGAAAGACATTTGTGTTTATGTAAGTATCTACACGTGTAAGCAGCAGCGCTATTTAAGTTTTTCGTTGACTACATATTTTTACCTTGATTTTAATACTACTCCAAGACATGTTCTAAGCTAATTATTATTTATTTACGTGTTCGTGCTGTCTCATTTGTTCCGTGTATACTGGACTTGAGGAAGTTGTCTTTGACCACTATAGATTGGTCTGACCAATGTGGTGTGTTTTCAGGGGGTAGCTTGAGTTATAATATGTGTGGTGTTACTTGCAGCTATACTATACTAGAAGAATGCTACTTGAAATTATACTTACTTCAACGAAGAAGTATCCCATATTTATGGAAGATTCCCAGTGATTATAGTATTTATCGTTGAAGCAAAGCTATATAGTTGGTTTAAAGATATACATAATATATGCTATTCTACACAATAAGACATCTGATTAATGTTCAAGTTGGAGGGATAATAATTTAACTAACATATGTAGTAAATTAAATAAATGTATGAGAGCAGGATATGAGAAATCAGAAAAGTGAATGTAGGTAATCACAGCATTTTCTAATCAACATGTTCAGATGTCTAGGGAAAATTAGTCGTAATCTCATTGTAAAGATTGCAAAAAAGTGTAAGGTGAATGTGGATTTTTTGTATTGGAAACTATAAGGATTATTGTGAGTATATGAATATAGGTATATATATAATCGTAATGTTATTTAAAGATCAGATTTTTACTCGTCTTTCAAGTGCCTATATTTTATTCCTTTAGTGAACTTGTACTTGACCTTTTGAAGTATATGTAACCAAGTATACAGTGAAAATATACTACCCTGTAAATAAGTTGATACAGTTAAATTCGAGAGGTTGGAATATTTCCGGTTATAACTAATTGTAACGAATCCTATAGTGTATATATCTCTACCCATACCTACCGTGTGTATAGACCGTATAACTAATATAAATACTTTCATGACGAAAAATTTATTGAGAAAGTTCTACACTTTGTTGTGAGTACGCACCAATACTAAACCATCACTCACAAAATCGGTACCTTCGGGTAAAAAAAAACCTTACTCCTGGAGTTGAGCCTCTTCACATTAATTTGTCGGTACTTTTCATCATCACATACCGAGAGATGAGAAACTATCACATTTACTTCCTTAACTTAGAAAATAAAAGACCCGAGGAGTTAAGTATATAATTATTAATATATATATATATAAATAGTCATTTTAAAAAGCTTCATCATGTCAATGATAATTTTATTATGGAATTCTGGCTTACAGTGCAGTTTCATTGGGGAAAAAAGGAAAAGTTTCTATGACAGAGTTAAGGGGAAAAAAGTTCCATTCGAATGTTTATTGTTACAAGTGCAGATATAGATTTACCAGTGCAGTGTAGTAGATAAGTCAATGTTGATAAACAAAACACGTGGGTTGTATAAAATTCTTAAGTATTTCTAATGTGTATATTTTGTTTTGACCCAGGACTCCGGTCCATGTCTCGATGTAATAATGTATCTCTAAATTCGCAGCTTACAATTTAGTTGTACATGAGGATTATTGTAGCAGGTCTAGTTTCTTTTGACACGATTACGAAGTAATTATTTATGAATGCTTTTTTTATTTACTGCCGATTTCCATAGTAAGTGAACATTGTTCAGATTTCGGACAATGCTGGTGAGTGCTTGAGTTTTTTTTATTATGTAATTTTTTCCTACAACGTATTTTCACTAATTAACTAAACGATAAAAAAAACTTTTGAGAGGATGATACCGCAACTAAATTCCTTCTTGTTAATTAGTATATTGTTAACTATGTACTTTTGGGTGAGTAAATGTGTTTCTACATAACTGGGAAATTGGCAATTTACTGAGAAACTAGTCGTTGATGGTAATTTGATAAGATGTTCAATAACTATGTTTGAATACATTTTCAATAAAAAAAATGACTGATTGTGAGAAATGAATTAATGATTGAAGATATGAGCGCAACCTTTGATGATTTGCGTAATTTTTTTTTAAAATTCAATTTGAAAATCCATTAAAGCGTTTCATACATTTGCATACATACGTATGGGTTTCAAAGCTTCAAGGATCATGTCAATAACATGAGGCAAACATCAAGGGCAACCACATGGTTCATATCGTTGTTGGTGGCTCATTTTTACACAGATGCAATCTGTAAAATGATATTTTCATAATTTTATTGATGGCTCCTTTTCATTGCTTTACCACGGTATTTGTCATCTGACACCTATGAGGAAAAGATGAGTAAAAATATCACTGTGATCCTTCTACATGGCGGTGAATAAATTAGTTGCAATTGAAATTAATGCTATGTGCATTCCGAAGATTTTGACTTAAGGAGAATAAAATCCATGCGGCATTTGTGGACCACCTAATAGTGTGCGAAAACACTTATGAGTGACTGACCCAGATCTGAGGTTATGTGATTAATCTAAATACTTTTACACTTAAGCCAATGTGTGAGTGTATAAGTGAAGACGAAGACGGGCTATGTATTTATTATAAGCTCATATTTGCTCCCCTTCCCCTCTCTCTCACTGTCTTTATCTATATCTTGTAGCTTGGGATATACAGTCGTATTAGCATAAGTAATAATAAGTATCCCCATAAAAAGTCGGTAGATACAGTGAAATGATGATGCTGACTGAATGAAAGAAATAAAAGATGAGTATTATTTCCATGATGAACTTTAAATACAATTAGTAGGCGAGTCAGCTCCGAGATTGAGACTTTAATGGACCAAGGTCGGATTGATTGAGTGATGAAGTGATTTTCTTTTGGTGTAGTACTGTACTATTCAAAATAGAAATAAGAAGGATCGGTAAATGGTTCATAGGAAGTGGTGGGAAATCATTGTTTTATTTCTCGTGTCTCGCTCCAATCTAGAAAATATAATAATCGAAATTGTTGGAGAAGACGACGAAGATAAGTCGTTGCTGAGAATTTAGTGGGTTCATTCAGGAGAAAATATCTTTCTAGACTACATTTACAGGCTGAGGTATATTAGTCAGTGAGGAGGAAAAGTCCTAGTCACTTTTTTCCTGTTGGAGTGTGTGTTGAATAAAGCTCTTACCGAGGGATAACATCCTCCTGAAAATGGCCGGTGACGAAGAGAAAGAACAAAGTAATCCCAAAGGAATTCCTGGAGAAAATTTTATTTCCTCATCGAAAGGTTTCGATGGAGTTTTTGACCTCGTGGGAGGATCAAATCTCTTTCAATGGCTTCTCTTTGCCTTAGTCAGTATACAGGTCAGATTTTACCGTGCTCTCTCTCTCTCTCTCACACTCTCTTTTTTCTAAATCTTGTCCAAATACATTCACCACTTTTTTCACATTTAGTGCTACTACTTCTTTGATCCACTGAGTCTTCACTAGATAATTTAATGCAACCACTACTGCACGGAGCTATATAGTTACCATTAAATCCCTGGGCTCTTTCCTTCATAGATTTATGCTCGCAGAATTTCTCAAGCTGTAAAATAGCATTTGTTTTAAGCAAATATAACCGCATGGTCTATGTGTGCATTCCGGGCACATGCATGCCTTTATGAAATGGGTTAATTCCTAAATGCATGAGTAACTTGCGTGGATAATATGTACAAGAGATACTAGTACCCACACAGTGTAGAGCCCTAACATAACAAAGCTACAATTTCCAAGTTCTTCGGCTTCACAAGTTGAAAATAGAATGCGTGAAAAAATACCCATGAGACCTAACACATAAGAATTTTTTATTTTTACATTTCAAAGTATTATATAAGACAGACTGATTGAGCATGGGAGACCTTGCTTTAGTTTATACAAGTAATACTTACTTTGATGACAAGTCTTGTTATGAACTGCTAGTAAAATGTCGAATGTTGGGATATGATGAGGGAAGAGCTCAAATTTCATGAGATTATTACTCTGCAGTGTTGCTGTGTATGCGTGTGTGTTTTCAAGTCATCATTTAGTACAAGCATATTTGTTAGCTACTCGTAAAATACAACGTTAACAACCATTCACACTTCCTTGTCTGTGAGAATTGTGCTGTGTTGCTTGTAGCTCCCTAATGATTACGAGATCTAAAATAAAGCTGTACATGTTCAACGGTATGGGGCAATAGTTTGATTTTACATTTCGTGAGCCTTCTGCACGTGTGCATCCTTTTAGCTGAAGTTGAGAAGGGTAAATTACCAGATTGCATTGTGTTTAGGGCTCTGTTTTGGTCAACCATCATCTGGGGTTTGTATTTTTGGGCGCCGTTCCAGCGCATTGGTGTCAAGTAGGTGAGCTGAGTAGTGCGCCTTGGACTTCGGATCAAATTAAGAACATTTCTATTCCCCGGAAGACACAGTTGTAAGATTACAGTTCGATCGATGATGCCTTAATCAATGTCAATGAATGAGCACACTCCTTCCAAAAAAGAGAATTATTATTATTCCTCACTACTCTAGACTTATAGACAGACATACGTAGGCAAAACCCCTAAACTCTTTCCTAAAAACCTGAAAAGAAGAAATTGCCTAGGTATATATCTATACTTGGATGTATACATATTGAACAGCCACGTGAGTCAAAATTAAGATGTAGTTTGGGAGAAAGCCCGAGGTAGAATTTCCCATCTGCTTATACATATAGTTACTTTGCCTTTTCTATTCTCGTTATTCACTTTACTCCCACCTATATAAGCTCCGCATTTATTACATTTCCCTGGATCCATGGAATTTTGTGAGCGTAGTTGGGCTCTTCCTTCGGAGTAGGGATTTTAGGTGGAAAGAGATGACGCTTTGTATTTCCCATTATGTGCCTATAGCTACATCTGGGAACATTCACCTTTTATCTGTTATTTAAAGTCATTGGATCGAATGCAAACTGACCTTTATGTACACTTGTACTTACTTACTACCTTGCAGGAAAGACGGGTCCATTGATTGGGATAATTGCAATATGTATGACATGAACTACACCCAACTACTCAGCTCAGATATGCCATTTGATGAAGTTTACCAAAGTATAAACTTCAGTGGAATCCCAACCAAAGCCTGCTCAAATTGGGTCTTCGACCAGTCCATTTACACATCAACAGTCGTCACTGAGGTAACTGGAAACAATTCAATGGTTTTCTTTGACACATCTACTGCTACCAAAAACCAAAAATATTTTGGATGCGCTGTGTACTCAAACTCGAACCTCAAATACACATCAAAATAACATAGAATTTTTTTATAGTTGTAAAGTTTCTGAACGAAGACTCCCCCGTCAAAATTCATTTTGAGAGAATGCTCATTTTAATCTTGAAATGCAGTAAATTTAAAAAAATTAGTTAAACGTAATAAAAATAATTATGAATATTGACTCACAGAATTGTAATTAGTATTTTGTCGTCTGAACTATCAAGTTGAAAAATCCTTTTTGTGATTGAAATGAGCTCGTAAAATTGAAAATAAGCGGAGAAAGTGGGACAACTGACTGACTGTAACCAATGTGCTTGATAAGGTTTAATGTTGAAGGAAGCTTTTAATGAGCGTTTATTTATTTCCCAAGTTTAATTTAGTTTGCCGTCGTCGCCATCTTGTCGCTTCCATTCAGGCACGTTGTAAACTTTGGAGAAAACCATGTGGAATTTTCACTGTGGAAATTCTGCTTGACAGAAACAAATACATTTCTCTTACTTTCACTCTTATCAAATTCTCTCTTTACAAGGTTCTTTTCTCTCTTTCTCTCGATTGGCTACACCTCTACGTACATGGTGGTGGGTGAAAAGTAACGTGACTGAATTGAAGATTTAAAGCTCCAGGTTTTTCTCTACTTTCTCTCTCTCTCTCTCTTGCAATGGATCTACCTACAGACCTGGTGAAAATCTAATAAATTATTTTTAGAGAAAAGAGAAATGACTCGGCCGGGTATACACGGTAGCTCCTGTTTACTGCTCCTGCTCTAGAGAAGACAGAGTTTCTCCATATGATTTTTGATGATGATGGGGTGTTATGTTTTCCGAGGGTAACAGACCGAAAGCCATTTGACTGTTACAGGGTGTAACTCATATGGTGTAACTAGGTCCTAAAGATATTTTGATAAATAAACAAACAAGAGAGAGAGAGCACTATACAAGCTTTATGATAACATGTGTCGAGTTGTAGCAGGTCATTTAATGTTTTGATGGAGAGAATACGTAGTGCATTAGTTGGCAGTATATTTCATTTGAGGGGCTCCATATTTTTTTTTCCTCTCCAATTTTTTTTTATACTGAAACAAACAAGAATTGCTTTGAAAAAGAAGAGAAAGTACAGAGAGAAAAAGTGAAAGAGTGAGGGAAGAACAAGTTTTGGGTAAATAGGTTTCTGTCATGCAGGATTTCTTTTCAACACGAACCATCTCTTCAGGCATCTTACATGGTCGGTGTACTCGTGGGCTCCCTCGTCCTGGGCTCCCTGTCTGATAAGTAAAAGCTGACTCTTGTTGAAAATTACTTTGTTACAGTAGAGCTTGTTGAATTCACACTTATCCATTATATGTTCTCTCATCATATGTTCGGTGTGTCTATCTTATATGTACATGGTCTACGCAGAGAGACTTGTGGGGTGAGTAGCTCTTCATTTACGGACGGCTATTTGCTAGAGGAAGTTTAATTTTTCATTAAAAACTATAGAGTGAGAGAGTAAATTTACGGTAC
Source organism: Spatulosminthurus flaviceps (assembly GCA_034693705.1). NCBI lineage: Eukaryota > Metazoa > Arthropoda > Collembola > Symphypleona > Sminthuridae > Spatulosminthurus > Spatulosminthurus flaviceps. The sequence continues at coordinate 33,755 of JAQFXU010000157.1, read as the reverse complement.
TATAGGTTCAAGTTGAAGTTCCAGCTCGCTGATGCAATAAAAAATGTCATTCTAGGCACTGCTTCAAATTTAGGGGATTAAGCATGATGATGCTATAATCGAGGCTCTTGTGTACAAAACTCATTAAGTGAGCGACGTTAGGGAAAGTTGTGTGGATCTCTCATGAAATCAATTCTGTACCTTAAATGAAGACGAGAGAGAGAGAGAGTATTTATCTTGCTAATCTTGACTATAAATAGTGCCAGATTGAATGCCGTATAATGTCATTATGAATGAGAGAACAACGTTAGATTATGGGGGTCTGATCGATATAAAGTCCTTGTACAAGAATATGTCCTTAATGTCACGTTCTCTAAGTATGTATAATTACGGATGTTCGTCGTCTACTTTGACTCTATTGTACTAAGCTTTGAGGAGGTAGTGAATGTTTTTTTTCTTCTTTTTTTTCTTGATACGTATTTATATGTGCATTGAAGATATCCCTCGAGTCTTTATATGTAAGTTAGTTGAAGAAGAGATGGTAGAGAATGTATTTTGTTGTATGTGTGTGTGTCTCTGTGTTGTTGTAGACATTGTGTACCCAAAGTCTCTGTAATGGTTACAGGCTACTAGGACGTCGAAAAGTAATTTTGGCATCCGTGACGTTGATCATGGTGAGTGGTCTTGCTGCAGCGTTCGCCAAGTCCTTTATTGCCTTTAGCATCTTCCGGTTCTTGGTTGCTGTCGGTGTGAGCGGGTCTTATCAAAACTGCTATGTTCTTTGTAAGGATTTCAACCCATTTTACTTGCTTTTCTCTTTCCTCTTTTGCTCTTTCTTTCTCTCTCTCTCTCTTTCTGTGTCTCTCCCACTCAATGCGGCTGAGAAGATTTTATTTTGAAAACAACTTATGATTTAGTATGAAGGCTCGTTTCAAATACTGGTTAAATGAGCACTAGGCTGTAATAATTATTATTATAGTCATCTGCTTATATGCTTTCCATTTCCAAGCAAATCTCCTTTTACTTTCCAATAGAAGAGAATAATGGTGTAAAGGCATACAATAACGTTATCTTTCCACTACTCGAGAAAATTCCTCGGTTCACTTTCTTCCGTTGCTTTGGTATAGCTTAAATCATATTTTGACAAAGATAGGCTTTGGACATATTTGTCGGGGTTTTATTCCAAAGCCGTGTTTGGTGAAGGATGGGGATTGGAATATACTAAGCTAAGATATACCATTGGATTGGTAGGGAGTTGGGATGTGGTGTAAGTAGGGCTTTGGAGTAGTAAATTCTGTGGATTCAATAACGGGGGGGGGGAATAATACTGACCTAGTAAGTTGTGGGTATAGGCTCTTTAATTTTCCTGTTAGCCCGCTCCTTCTCGTTTCGTCGATTAAAAGCATATGTCTTGAAAATAATGATTTGCATGTTGCTGTTTAGCTTACTAACTCAAAGCAAACAAACAGATGGGGAAGAAGATGAATGTTGTTAGCTGGAGGAGAGGATAGGAAGAGGGAAAAAACAGATATTTCTTTATCTTTGTCAAACATTCAGAAGCATTCCAGATGTTCTGCATGCGCAGGTTGAAAAATCCCACCTACCAACATTTTCCTAGGGAAATTTTCATTCATTCTTATTGCACTCAGAGAAGCTCTAATCAAACGTACCAATAACAGGAGAGAGAGAGAGAGAGAGAGAGAGAGAGAGGAGAGATGGGAAAAAAGAAGCAGGGCCGGGTAGAAAAAGCATCTAGATTAAAAAAGTATATTTTTTCTATTTACTCTTCAAGATTAGGTTTGACTTCTGTAGAAATGATAATATTTGCGTAGTTGTTGAATAACGTAGTTTTTTACATTCGGGGCTATTCATTCCTGGAGGATAGAAGTAAAAAATTATTAGAGTTTCAGATCTTATGTAGTGGCAATTTGGTTAAATCAAATATCAAAAGTTTTTAATTCCTCATCTTGTTCCTTTCCTAATATGTAGAGCCTTTGAATGAGTCACGAAACTGTGGCACCTGCTTGGCTGGACAAAGTTGAATAATAAATTAACTTGGAAAATGATTGCCTGTAGGAATCAAATTTTCGAGCAGGTATTTCCACATTATTTTTCTTATGTAGAAGTTTTGGTGCCATGGGAAGTGGAAAAGCGCTCTTGCGCGTGCTTAGTTCGCGAATTTTTTCCACCTGTGTATGTAGATTTTCAGATCGTTTGTGTATATTCATCTCTATATGCCTGCAATATTTTGTTATTTAATTACGTGGTGGGAAGATCTCACAAATGAGCAAAATATTTTCTCTTAGACTTAGATATCCCGGTTTTTTTTTATTATTTAGAAAATAAGTTACATGACTCCCCAGTGTCTACTTACTTTTACGGTAACCTTAAATCTACAATTATTATCTATAGTTGCAAGCGGATAGACTTGCAAGTATTGTTTAAGAGGCTTTAGCTCGGTCGGTTATACAGGAAAACGAATTTAATCCAGGCTAGCTGGATGCTCCTAATCTAAGGGAGAAAAAACTTTGCTCATGAAGAGTTTTGTGCCATAACTAAAATATTATGACCATAAAAATACTTTGGTTTATGACTCCGCCATAAAAAAATAGCCGAAATTGGAGGTGAAGTTTGTGAATGTGATGAGGGAGACAGATAAGGGAATGTAAGGGAGCAAATTGTTACAGTAGTGTATAAATTTACAATAGATAAAGCCATCATTTCATTTAAGGACAGATCGAGGGAAAAAGTAGTATTCCCCCTTTTGTAATAATTACAATCGTAGAAGGACATTGGGTTAGCAGCCGTTTCAAAAGTAGCCGAGTTTCATCAAATTCTAAATGAACAAAGTCCTCTCCAATTGGGCAACATTAATGAGATTTTATGTCTCATTGGGGAAGCTGAATTGTGATTTAGATAATGTAGAAATTTTTTTCATCCCCCCTCCCCCTCCATCTCTCTCCAAGTCTTAACTATTACACCTATCCACTTGTATTTAGATCTCTGTATGGTAATGTAACCCCGATGCTATTAAAAGCGTAGAGAGAAAGCCGCTTGGATTCCCTGTCTGTACTGCCAACTGGGAAAAGAGATAATGATTATTCGTTGGAGAATCTGCAAGTTTATTTACAAAGAGTAGCGTTGTATCTAGTATATACATATATATGCATAAGGTTGTTAGTTGTTCGTATATAGTGCGTCTCTACGTGAAATTTCTTGGTCGCTTCGCAACCCATAATTTACTTGAATGCGTATAATTTCCATGTGGATATACATTCACAGCCACTATAACTGTACAAGCTATAGTAGCTTGTTGTATTAGTAATGTATGGAATTTTTGTGGGAATTGGAACTGGCATGTATCTCCCTAGTTTCTCAATTTGTCTTCATATAAAAGGAGCTCTGGTAGCAATAGTTAATACTATTTTAGCCCATTTACGTAGGAAAAGCCAAATAAGAGTATTGAAGTGGATGGAGAATAAAACAAAATATATATATATGTATGTACTGCATGTATCTTTATATAAAATATATATACTATGATAATACTATTAGTATTTAGTAGAAGTCACATATAGATCCAAGCCCAATTCCAGAGACTCACCCACATTGAAATGCACGCACAGACACACGCACCATGTGTAGTAACTAGAGGAACTTTTTACCTAGTTTTATACTCATTTGACAAAAGTTGGCAAAAGTCTGGAACGTCTGTTTTAAAAGTTTTTATCTCTCAAAGTTTTCTTCTTCTTCCATTGCATTGGGGGATTGAGAAAGGAAAGTTGTCATGTTATAAGATCACTAGGATGATTGTTCTTGATCCACACATTTCAACTCTTGAGTTTTCATACTTCCCATGTCGTTACATCCTCACATGGCGGTTGTATTTTTCTCCATCACGGAGAAGGAAGAGATGGCGGAGCAAAGGTATTAGCTCCATATGTATATGTAGGTTACTTCAGACTCAAAAATTACGATATGAAGAGACACTTTTGATGGAGAACAGAACTAAAATGGAAATAAAAAATTAGATTTGATGAAATATATGGCAAAGGAATTATGAGTTTCCAGGCCCCCACACCTTTCCCTAGAATGTCTCTCCTCCCTCTTATAGCCACTTAGAGACTCAAAACATGTCATATATTTAACATGTATGTGAAAGTGGTTTTTATTCTTGAAACTTTCACTCTCCTCTCGTTTAAGAGGAGTCTTGCTTAATGTACAGATTGAGTTTGTTAAGGAATTCGAGCATCAAATATTATTTATTGCACAAAGTTTACCCTGTGCTTTTCATAGATAAATCCTTCCTTGGAAATGAAATATGTGTTTTGGAATGTCAGAGCTATGGGGCACGTAAACTTGAGATGACAGATAAATAATAAAGTATGTGTTCTCTCAAGTTGTCGCGAATGTCAAGTTGAATTGTTCAAATGCCATGTTGTGTATTGTTGTAGTGGAAAAATTGCTTTGGATGGGAAATTTCTGTCGATATTGGTGTACTTAGAGGGGGGGGGGGAAGTTGTCAGGGGGTGGTGAGTTGGAGGGGGGAGTATTTTATAATGTGTTATAAACCCATGTATTTTTTTTCAGTACTGGAACATTCGGACAAGTCGTATCGATCTCTCCTTGGCATCATACAACAAATGCCGTTTGCTGTTGGATACATGACAATTCCGGTATAAAAATATACATATTATATACAAAAAAAATAGTGAAGCTTCTTTTTTTTGGCATCACATTGGTTATAAAAATTATAATGGCTGTAGTAAATTCTTTGCGAGTATGCTAATCTGTGAAAAAAATCAGTAAATTTGTGTTAACGTGTCATCTATATCCTAGTGAATCACTTGTAAGTTCCAGCCTCCACTCCTCCCGACTTGCCAGCATTGTATTCCCTGTCCTTACATTCATCATAGCTTGTTGTTTTGTTTCCAAAGGGAAAATAGTCTACCTTGGGTTTCTAAATATTTGTGGAAACCCTCGCTTCCTTTGATTCTACGATACTACACGACAGTAGGTGTTTTCCAGGGAAATTTGCACACGTTTCGTTCCCACTCTCTCCTAGTATAGGTACGAATATACGTACGGTAGGTAGAGCAGAGAGAGAGGGGGGTTTATGGTTTGGCGAAAGGAAATGATCTGTTGGTTTGAAATGAATGCTTCTTATATGTAGGTCTATGCTTACTTCATACGACGATGGGATCACCTTCAACTGTCCTTTGCAGTGACAACTTTCACTTTATTGGCCTACTTCTGGTAAGGAAACTATGGTTAAATTTTCATTAACTTTACGAAATGTGGTTTTTGAGTGAAATAAAAGGTACGTTAAGGACAGAATGTGTTGTGTAATATGAAAATGAGGAAAGTTTCTCCTGTGCTTGTTGTCTTTATGCGTGAGTGAGCTCATCGCTCCTCTTGTGAGCCATACAAAATAATAACAAATAGTTTTGAGAGACTGTGAAGAGAGTTTGTATGTGTGTGTGTGCGTGCATATATATAGTTTTGCCGGTATTCTTTTATAGAAATGAAGTTTGTGGTTTATTGTTGTTGCGAGGGGGGAGGGGTGAGAGAAATATTACGTGTGGGTGGATTTTGATATGTTTGGATTTGGTGTTCACAGGCTTCTGCCAGAATCAGCGAGATGGTTAGCTTCAGTGGGGAGAGATGATGAGGCCATTGAAAAGTTGCATACTATAGCAAAATGGAACAAGAAGCCTTTACCGAGTAAAGAAATTCTTTTACCAATCCTACGAACATGTCGAGAGGAAGTGGAGGTTAGGGGGAAGAAGAAGTTTTTGCCGGGATTATGGCACGATTTTCGAATGACTTCATCCAACTACTTGAATCTGATCAAAACTCCGGAATTAAGACGGCGATCGTTTGCAATTTGGTCGCTATTCTCTTTCGTAGCCCTTGTGTACTATGGCGTTGTAATGGATTCGGCAACTTTTTCTAGTGATCCATTCTTGATGGTTTTCTTGGGGTGAGTGGGTTATGTATACTGGAGACAAGGATGAGTGTGTGGATTTAGTATATGTGTGTGGGAGTAGTGGTTGGGAGTAGGAAGGATATTGTTTGAAGATGTAAGGGGGGTAAATAGTTGAGGATGAATAATTTAGTTGGATTTTGCTTTCAGAGGTTTAATGGAAGTGCCTGCGTATTCCATCACAGAGCCATTTGTTTCAAAGTGGGGAAGACGTCCTACTTTAATTTTGCTTTTTACCCTAACAGGTCTTGTATTCTTAGCCTTTGTGGCTACACCAGTGGGTAAGAAAGTTACTGAAATATTTCGTTTATTTACCTGTGAGGATTCAACCACTTTTCTTTCTCTCAATGTTCATTTACTCAGCTGACAGTAGAACGAGACTGGATTATTTTTGTTTTTGTACAGCATACCAACATATACGAATTCTGTTTGCAATGTCCGGGAAATTATTTGTATCCTCAGCCTTTGCGGTGATTTACTTACTTGGAGCTGAGCTCTATCCCACTTCTGCAAGAATAACTGGCCTGGGAGCTGCTGTATTAATGGGACGTTTTGGGTCTATCATTGCTCCGTACGCTGTGGATATGTTGGTAAAGTCACGTTCCTTCTCCCATTTTTCCGAGCCTTTTTTCAGCGTTTTTATTTTATTTAGAGGGCTTAGTTCATAACCAGGGAAAAAATGTAGATAATTCCCACATCCGTGTGATGATGATACATTGTAGGTACCAATTTATCGGGACTTGCCGACAGCTATTTTTGGAATTGTTGCATTCTGTGGAGCCGTCGTTGCCTGTTTCCTTCCCGAAACTAAAGATTCAGAAATGACAGATTTAGTGACTGAAGTGGAAGAACGGGCCCAACCCTCATCCGCATTAGCTTTGCAATTTATTCGACGAAGTAGTAAAGCCACGGTGGAGGCTCCTACCTTAAGTGCAACAAACATTGAACAAAATACGACCAAATAATCTGAAAAAGAAACACACTATTTCTGTCTCATTTATTATAATGACTAATTTCACATTCATAAGTATGTCAGCATTTTCAATAAATCTTTTATCTTTCATGGCATTTCCCAGCTTTTCATGGCATTTCGTCGTCTTCTTTGCCTTTTTCCCTCCATGCGAAACAATTTTTCCACAAGATCTACTTCCTTGATAAATATCTTCTCGTTTGAGATAATTCATGTGTAAAAATCATTGGAGTCTTGGCTTGGAACATCTTCAAAAGCTTTTAATATGACAAGTCCTTTGAGCATTCTTGGTTTCATTCTTGAGACAAGATATGCAAAAGGAAGATATAGCAGTTGCGAGCAAATATTTACCACATGGAATGCATCACTTGTAATTCTTTTCCAGGCTAAAACACGTCTTTCCATGTTTACACCATCCAATTTTCATTAACTTTTTCCTAGGAAAACTTACCGTCACACAATGACTTTAAAACATAGCTGACAGACTTAATAGAATAAGCTTATTTCCACCGTTGCTACCACCACTCTTTAGATAACTTCCAGATATGAGCCTTAATCCTTCTGCTTCTTTACAGTAGTGCCCAAGCCCAAGGTACAAAATGAGGAGAATTCAAAATTGGAGATGCTAATTAATCTGAGCTTGTAATTAATTCCCTACTCCTGGCTGGAATAATTTTGAAACAATTATAATCATTGGTGGGCAGAATAATATAATTTGCCCAACTTTACTCTGAGCTTCATTTTTCCAGTAACTACTTTAGTTGTCATAACACTCCTAGCCTTGTTTCTAGTAATCTTACAAATAATCTGGTAAACTTTAGATGTAAAAGTAACCGATAAGAAGAACGTTGTAAGCAAGCCAGAGAATGAGTCATTTTTGAGCTGAAAAACGGCAAGCGTTTTAATGATTGAGCATGAGGGATGATGCAATCAATGTGGTCGAGAGAGAGCATATTTATTTTGGAGAGGCAAAAGCAGCAATCAGAAATTCAAATAAGCTGAAGATACCTCGAACAAAAATATGCACTAAATTGCTGTAAGATAACAATGAAAGTGAATCTAGCCTTGCTCCGCCAAAACAAAAAGGCATCATGATTTCTCCTAGGACTGAGGAGAAGAAGCCTCTGAGTTCATTCGGAGTCAAGAGCACCATCTACTGAGCAACTGGAAATATTAAATCCAAAGCGTTGGATATCGAATTTAATCAGGCTTCGCTTTCCTGGAAACAAGAAGTTTTCGTTCTGGATTTCTTTGACTGGAAGGAATGTTTCATATGGAAATGATTCTTCAGTAAAAAATAAAACAAGCGGTGGCTATTCACATAACAACTGTTAGGTAAGAAAAGAGCTATTGCAATGTTGGAATGCTCTGACTGAGGATCCCTCATCTTTTGCCTATTGCTTGCAAGAAAATTTAAACGCATGATTACTACATGAACATAGCCCTGGGGGACGACGGAAAGAGATAGGAAAGTTGGAGGGACTTAAACTTGGGACGACCCCATTATGGTTGCGGCATTTGTGCTTGGTGTTGTAATTTGGTTATTTATGATGTGGATCAAGCGTCGTGTGGTAGCTTCGTCGATATCAGAAGACATCGGTGGCAAATTACCCAAAGATTTTCTGGACAACCCAGCCTTGTCTAAGGAAATTAAGTTAGGAGCCTACAACGAGGTTATATTTAATTAAAATTCCGTTCACTGTAACCAAAGGAAGGTTTGACCCTAATGGATTTGAGCCTTCAATCCTTGTAATTGCATTCTGTCATATATGTATACTAAGTACACTTTGTTAATTTAGGCACGGAAAAAGTATCTCGATAGTAAGAAGACGCTGAAGAAGGATATGCTGGACGAAGTACTCATAAGACATAATGTACAGAAAGAGCATGGATATGTGAGCACAGTGAGTTGATAAAAATTTATAAAAATACACGTCTACATGTGAGTGCATTTGATACAATTCCGAGGTAGTACAATCTCAGTATGGAGTAGATGTATTTATAAAATGGCAATTAATTTTCTAGAACTGCAACGAAGGGGCTTTTGCTCTTTTCGAGCAGCGCAAAAAGAAAAATGAAGCGATTCGACGAATGCAAAAAGAGACGAAGACTCGGCTGGAGAAAGACGAAAATGCCAAACAAAAGAAGAATGACAATAGTAGCAAATGAATTTTCTAAGAGGCAATACTGTGTTATGAATTTTCTAGATCTAGAGACGTATAAATATGTATGTGCACTATGTAACCCATAAATTGCTATACTGTCTCGGGATCGCTCTTTGAAGGATGCTCAATTGAATTGTAGATGCAAATAAAGTAGAGATTTTTCAACCAGTACTCGGTATTATGAAAGGGCTTTTATAATACAACATTTTGTTTGTTGTTGTTTAATGTGGGATTCATTCCTTGAAGGAACTTCCTTCTCGGAGAACAAAACAAGCAAATAATGTATGATGATATTATTTCCAAAATACTAATAAGTACCTAAAAATTGTCCCTGTATGCTGTACCTACAGAGAATCGGATAAATTATTACATCAACTAATCCCACACTAACGAATTCCACGTGTATCAACGAATACGATATTTTCAGTTATTGGAGCAACGTTTCGAGCTCTGCTCTTCATCAAGCTCGTTCACGGAGTGAATAAATTAGTTACGCAATAATTAATTAGTTTTTTTTAGTATGTCAGTTAAGTTTTGGCATCATATGAATCATGGTGTCACTACTGTTCATAAAGGTTTTCTATTTCATCAGAAAATTCTTTCTTCACTTAACACACGTAAAATCAGTGGTGGTTAATAAACATTTTTTTTAATTTCGAAAAGCTCTCTTGTTAAGAATCTATTCTGTGACCGATGACCGACCCTTGAAATTTACCACATTTAAAATGTACATATGATGATTCACTACCTATGATTAGCGTAAAGGTTAATGAAAAGGTGATGTGAAACGTTCAAAGTCACAATGCATATATAGTGACTACTCGTACTTTGCTTCCTGATTTCCCATTCGGATGTACGTATTGCCTCATTCTTCAAGCGGATGTTACGATGAACTGAAGGGCTTCTTCAGCTGATAAAAGGACATTTTCTATGTGTGACTCAGTTATATTGATAATGATAATCTCAATTTGGTTTTTCTTGTCAACAGATTTTTTAAAACAGGAATGATGTCACCTTTGACAGTGGTCTTTTATTCTGGGAATAAGTGCGAAAATTTTGCATGGCTCCAAACCCTTGTCGAAAGTAGAAACCCTCGTCAAATAGTAGAAACATTTACCAGTAAACACATGAAGAGGTGAGCCAAAACGATTACTAAGACCTGATTGACTGAATGGGTGTTAGAGATAAGATATGGGCTCTGCTCAAGTGTTAACCTCATTTAATCAGAGTGGGTAGTATAACTGTGGACTTGCAACAAGTTGCAATAAATTTTGCCAAGTGAAATTCTCCTGTGAATCGGTTACAAATTATTTTTAAAAAAAACCATAAATTCAGACCTAGGCTCGTTAAGTTATAAATTATAATTTAAATATAAGTAAATATAGAAGCAGTGGATAGGAATTTTGTTATAGTTCTAGCCATTTCCTCAGCTTCCATCAGGCTTTATTGTCAAAATGGATAATCTCAGAATGGCGTCGGTCGCCATTTTCATGGCTTTACTCTTATGTAACTTAAGTTTTGTTATTTCCAACTCGGACGTTAGCGAAGACGTGGAAATTATTGGTAAGTAAATATTTGAAACTTATTTTACAAGTCTTACGCAGATTCAAAGCATCAAGGGCCAGGGCTACTGCAGCACTTAGGAGGACTCACATTATAGGGCAAAGCTGGCATAACTTATACATTAACTTACTACAAGTAATAATGAGTAATACAAAAGCTTCCACTGTATGCCGCAAAGCGCATACTTCAGCATTTGATCAACTCGAATTTGAGGTTGTCGTTATCCATAGACTTCATTCATGTGCTAGCACAGGCATCTAAAGTGAAATTTTATGACAACCCCTAATTCAATTTATGCAGTTTTTAATATTTTACGTTCACTCAGGTTCTCGATATACAGCCGCTTTGCGTGGCAATATTTTACTAGGGAAATGGATAAGAATCGTATCCCCTAAGTTCAAATTATTTTTCCAATGAGCGTTGAAAATATTCTGTATTTTGATTTTGTACAGCATATTAAAAAGGTGAACAAAAGAGAGTTAGTTCAATAGCAATGCTATTTTACGTATTTTAAGCCACCCCTAAAAATGACATCAAATTTTATCCCGATAGCCATTTTACTCCTGTGGCTTGTAGAAATATTACGCTGAGCAGTGCTTAACGTATGTAGTTGACTCACAATAAGCTGCCAGCTCACCTTTTGTTGACTTAAGCTCTTCTTATCTCCCATACCCCTATCACTAACATTCGAGGCGAACAAGATTAAAAATGAGGTCATGCTCGAACTAAAAAATCATATATTTTGTTTGTATAATTATTACTGTAAAATGGTCGTTTCCGAAATTCTCTATATGTTATGAAAGGTTTTCCGTTGGAAATAAAATTTGTTTACTTTGTGATCATCCGTTTACGCCTTCAATAATTCAAATATGTATGCATTACAATACTATAGGAGTGATAGTTATAATTATATTGTTGACTACTGTATTCAAATGTAAACAAGCTTAAAGAGGTTTAGATACCTAAACAAAGCCGTTCACAATAGATTACGTAAATTCTGTGTATTACGCCCATAATTATTATAGATATTTAGTTAACCGTCAAGCATAGGGTTGATTTGATTTGGCTAAAATACCATTGGAAATATGACTGAATTTACAACACATTTTTTCTATTATCCTAAATATGAGCAGACACAGGAGACCCCATGACGTCAAGAATAGCTCCTCCAACACAGGAAAAAGCTGGAAAGCAAGTGTATGCGGATACGAATACTCCCAACTACGTCCTCACACCAGATCGGTTGAGACAAATCCGTCTGGAACTTCTGTATCCCTTTTATGATCAAGGTGAGGGTAATTTATAGTGTATGAGGAAAGGACGGTGTACAAAATGCTATATTGTTAGCATTGAGCTTTATACGATGTGATTTCCTCGCACGTATCCATGCATCCGGTTTTCCTCCAACGGCCTATTGTGAGAAAATAGATTGAGGAAAAATTACCTTTGACATGTTTATTTGCAGGTGGTGGGTCGGACAACATTGGCGATTTTCAGAAAACGATTAAAGATAACTCCCCTCAAGTTACCAAGTCCTTAAACTTTCTCCTGCCTTACTTTGGCTTTGGCTACAACTACACTTGGGTAGGTACAATTCCAATCCTATGTGCTTCATCCCATGGCTATTATAGACGAAAGCATGGGAGGGAGTTGTGTGTAGTAGAAACTTTCTATCATTAGGTTTACGTCTCATCTAAAAACTTTCTACAATATGAACCGTATAATGATAAAATGTGTTCTTGTTGGACTTTAGTAATACCATAGGGATATGTCATTAAAGGTTTATTTACTTTTTTTAGGTATCAATCCATGGGTTCCTGGCGTTCAGTGATGGGCCAACGCTTTCTCCGACGTATCCCCTTGAATTTCCTATCACAGACTACCCCAAACACTCTGATCCTTCCTTTATAGGACCTTGGTATTCAAAATGCAAGATTGGAGAACTAAATGGGGATGAAATTGACAAGCGAGGCTCGGGTGTATACTTTAGGTGAGGAAGTGCTAGTTCATTTCTCTGCAAACACATATCAAGTGTGTAATAAATTCCTCCAAGTGAGGAAATCATGGGAGAAATGTATTTTGGCAAGGCCTTTTCAAGGGGAAAAATTGAGCTGAGCTCGCACAAAGTGAAATCATAATAGTATTGTAACATTAAATGATGTTATTTAGGGTGGAACGTGATTTGCCTTCAAGAACGGATCGATTGGGTGTTGAGTTACGAGAAAGATTACTTTGGGACATTAGAGAAGGGATTGTAGGAGCGGAATGGTTTGAGCCAAGACATGCGGTTATTGTGACTTGGAAGAATGTAACTTTTGCCGGAGGCACCATCCATGCTCGTAAAACGGTTAGCTATTGATTTCGCATTAGTTTTCTTTCCAGACTCATCTTATAGTTATTAAGTGAATTACTTAAATCGACATGGGAAGCTTGATGCTTTCCTCATATGTATGTACATGTAACGTAAGCACTACTCTCTCTATTAGACTAATACCTTTCAACTGGTCCTGGGTACGGACGAAACAAGAACATATGCAATCTATAATTACAAGCATCTTGGCTGGATGACCCACACTGAGGCCGGAGGTTCTTCTGAGGATGGATCGGGGGGAACTCCAGCTTTTGTAAAGACTTTTTCCTTCCTTGTCTTGAGCGACTTTAAATAGAATTTCCCCTATCATTGATTTTTATGGTGGTGGAAGTTGTAGTGGATGTGGGACATAAATACATAGCAACTTTAAGCATTACTTACGTGGGAACTAACTTTATACTCTTGTAGATTGGATTCAATGCTGGGAATGGGACTCGGTCATTTGAGTACAAACCATATTCACAGTCTCCGAAGATATTTGACGTCCTGTCCAGTGGACATGTAAATGGGATGCCTGGACGACATATCTTCCGAGTTGATGAGAGAATTATGCCGGGGCAATGCATCCCTGAGCTTTGTAAGTTCTTCTTTAATATTATAGTTCCCCATTACTAAATGACTTTTTTTATTGTCACCAAGAGTTAGAGCTCCTGCCTAAAGTTCAAGCGTTTTATTTCAGTTCAAATGACTGCTCATTCTCAAATGTTGACTTTTGCCCCTGAGAGCGGTAACATGCTGGGTGGAACCATTGTCAATATTACTGGCCCTTGTTTCAAGCTTTCGCAACCCATCACTTGCAGGTATCTTTCTCACAATGGAGCATGGCGTGCACACAAAGATGGGAAATTGTTTCAATTTCAGAATGACTGATGTACAAAGCTTTTGCCCTTGGGATTTCTTTGTTTGACTGATGAACTCTGATGATTGAATGTGCTTACAGATTTAATACACTTCGAGTGCAAGGAGCTGTCATTAATTCCAATCGAGCTACCTGTGTCATGCCACCACTCTATGCTGCGGGCTATATTGATCTGTTTGTCGAGGTTGAGGGTTCCAATGATCTCTTGTGGAAAGGAAAGTTCCTAGTAGAAACTCCTTTTCAAGCTCCGGAATTGGTCTCGTTTCCGGACAATGATCAATTGCAACAAGATCCACAGAAACTGACGATTAAATGGGATACCAAGAATTTAACCATGAACAACAACGTCCCTGTCTCAATTACACTGTGGGGATACAGAGAAGATACTATTAATCCTGAATTAGTTTACATTGACACATTGGCAGTAAGTTGATTTAGCCGGAGTATCAGGTTCTTGGAGAACGCGCAATGTAATCATGACATTTTTTATCAAAATTTCTTCGACAGGATTCTATTCCAAATGATGGGAAATACGTGCTGGATCCAAAAATGTTCCAGATCAAAAAAACTTCCTGGGCTGTGGACCTGGAAATTGGAATTGTAACAATTAACATAACAAACCCTAGTGATGCTTTGGGAATTCCTTATGCTCCGTAAGTTCTATAGAAATGCAACTTCCTCATTGGAATTCTTAAAGGTTGGAATTATTATTTAATAAATGTTTCTAATTATCACTGCGCAGTGTCCTTTGGAGTAGACCCATACCGTTGGCGTGGTATTTGCACAGGCAATGGCGAGAAAAACATGGAATAACATGGAGTGAGCAGATGTGTGAAAAATGGATTGTCCGTGATCGTCTCTTAAAAAATTTTGCAAGCGACGTAAGTTTTAGTTGTTCTGAAGTACTCAAGAGCATGTCGCGTATTTGCCTACTTAATAACTGATTGTGAGTTTATAGCTAACTTTTATTTTGGTAACCCACAGCTCGCAGTTTGCCCTTGTACCTTGGATCAAGCCCTCGCAGACAAAGGACGTTTTCATCCTGACCCCAATTGTGATAAAGACGGAAAGGTCAACCTTTGCTACCTGCATCAAAATGCAAGACACTGTGTCCATTCATCTATGCCAAGGTGTGTTTAATTTGGGGAACTTTGAAATTGAACCTTATAGAAATATGTATTGTAATTCGCTGACACACTTTTTTATGGATTACCAAACTATAGTCAATCAGGAGGTGGTCAGCAATGCTGCTATGATATTTTTGGATACCTTATGATGACACAAGATAACAAATGGGGAGGAAGGCCAGGAAGGGCTCATGACTTAGGGCACATTCCGTGGAACGAGGCTAGCAAGGTTCGGAAAATAATTTTCCTAAATTCATACCCGAATAGTTCTACGAAGTGGGCTATCTTATTTATTTGTTTCTGTGCATTTCTAGGTTCCCTCACTTTCCCATTACCTGCATGATGTAGCACCATTTTTCCCTTGTTGCATGTGGAATCATGATCATTCCTGGTGGTGTCTCACTTATCGGTTTGAACGACGGCCCTCTCAAAATTGTGTAGGTTATCAGCCCCCAGCTGTTGGTAAGTTGGAGTAATTACTGAATACCACCAAAGCACCCGAACTCACTGTGGTTTGAATATGCAATGACACGGTTTATTTTGCGTTTGAAATTTATAGCCGGTGTTTTTGGGGATCCTCACATTGTAACTTTCGACAATATGCCATACACCTTCAACGGCAAAGGGGAGTATGTCCTTGCGAAGTCCAATACAGATAGGCATAAGCTCGATGTTCAAGGAAGATTTGAGCAACTGCCTAATAACAATTATGGGGAAGTACGTGCCACAATACTGACTGCGGTGGCTGCCCGAGATAACCAATCAGCAACAGTAGAAATTCGCTTACGCCCTCGAGACGCTCAGTGGCGTTACAAGCTAGATGTCATTGTTGATCATCATCGTGTGTTTTTCGATCGATACCCGCAAAAAATTCAGTACTTCCATGGTGAGTTCTCCCATTAACAATAAAAGCTAGGCTTTTCTGTGCTTTACTTGCATTTACCTAAATTTCATGTTATCGTCATGATGATTTGACTTATGCGTCCACAGGTGTCACTGTGTATACCCCATCGACCATTCAAAATCAGTCTCATGTTGTGGCTATGTTCGAATCTGGAGCTGGTGTGGAGGTTATTGAGAACAAGGGCCATCTAACGGCTCGAGTTTATTTACCGATGACTTTCCTCGTAAGATTTTTTAATGATCCAAATCAGATTATAAAGAATGATTTCACCCTGAAACCTCATCATGATGATTCATTTTATGTATCTAGAATCAAACAAGAGGTTTATTTGGAAACTGGAGCGGTTTGATTGAAGATGACTTCGTTCTCCCTGATGGTTCTTCAGGCCCTATTGGAAATACCAACAGTTTAGAAATGATGCATAATTCATTTGCAATGCATTGTAAGTCCATAGGACTTTATCCTGACACAATTTCTCGATCTATAGCAAATATGCAACAATTGCTGTGCTAACCGAATAAATTAACTTTTTTCAGGGAATATTGACGACAAGGATGCAGCAGACAAGGGATCTTCGTTATTCTACCACGAAAATGGAAAAACAAGTAGCAATTACAACGATCGACTCTTTAGGCCAGTATACTACACGGAGCCAGCCCAAATTATTCCATTGAATGTGTAAGAGATTAATGCTTTCTTGAACACAGTCAAATGTATTTAGACCTATCAAATAACTTATTAGGTACAATAATTGATTGCAGGACCTTAAAGGCTAACGAAGTGAATGAATTTTGCGGGGATTCCCTTCCCTGCAAGTATGACTACAGCTTAACTTTAAACAAAGAGTTTGCCCATTGGTCTAAATACTATGAGAGTGAGCTAATCAACATTAAGGAGAATCAACTTAAAAAGAGTAAGCCATTTATTTTTATAAAAACGCAAAATTCCAGCACAAGCCACATCGTACTAGCGGCTGTAATATTTCCTATGAATCTTCATTAAAAAAGTGGAAGCAGAAGTAGCGTCATTACCAAAAGCCAACATAGTAAAGCAATTTCGTTAGATATTTAAATATTTTATTTGAATTCCTTACAGTTATATCGTGTGGAGCGCTAATGACTCCAATTCACGGCCGTAAAAGCAACTTCAAGTACACCCCTGGCACTGAAGTCTTGTTCGAGTGTGACCCGGAATTTATCCTTGTAGGTGAAAGGAAGCGAGTCTGTCAAGCTAATGGCGAATGGAGTCTCCCTACTAAAGGTGGCTACGACAAACAAACCGAGTCCGAGTGGTTCAATTGGGTTCCGACCAAGAGTACTAGATGCATAGGTAAGTTCTGACATATGATTTAGTTTCAATAAAGGTGTTATGCTTACTACAAGCTTGTACTTCTTCTACTTCCATATTTGTCAAGACCACTGCTACTCTTTATCTTTTTATTCGTAATTTGTATGATAAATTGACATTGATTGTATACCAGCTTATTGTATTTATCGATAAAATAAATCGAAATGGTAGATAATTTTAGTCTTGAAAATGAATGGAGAATGGTGTAAATAGAGGAAGGCGAATACCAGTCGGTAGCAAGTGCGAAAACGGCGGGGATAGTTCTCGGTGTCATTGTGCCCTTGGCTCTGATTGCCTGGTGTCTTGTCGTATGCTGTCGTCGAATAGCAGAAAATTCTGAAGATGATCCAAAGACGGATATATATTATGACAAACAAGCTGAAAAAGAAAAACTACGAACAAAAATGGGATCACCTGATACCACAATCACCCCGATGGTACCCATGGTGTTAGCTCAACCAGAGAAGGACGTTGCTGTTTTGGAAAATACTACAGAGAAGAAAAGTCCACTGATGCGTTTGGATAGCATTATACCAGTAGCAAAGTTAGATCATTCGCCAAAATCCGCTAGATCTAATGGAAGCTATCGAGGCGATAGTTTTTCAGACGCATCTTCCATCCCATCCGATCCTGGTAGCGTGGGAAGCGCAGCAAATAAAATTCGACCTATGACCGAATCAGAGCCGGCCCGTGCTGCCCGGAATGACTTGCCAAATAATTATGATGGAGTTTACTATACTGGTGAACCAATAGCTGGACTTCCGAACATCGAATTCAGTGACGCTCCTATTGATCCCGCCGAGCTTCCCCCACCACCGTCGGAAAGTCCCAGCAGGGAGGAAGCTTATGTGTCGTCTACTGTTAAAATTTAATGTTCCGTTTTATGTAGCTTTACCTAATTTTGAACTGCCATACATTCAGTACTTGTGTAATTTTTTAATTTAAATTTGTCAGTCTTTTATTATTATACACTTGTCTTATAATGACCCTAGTACAATTTTTTATAGTCTTAGTTTATAGTATTTCATAAATAATTATAAACTCGTATTCAGTTACCTTGTTTAGTTCTAATATGGTGGGTGATTGATGCTAAGAAGACATTGCAGGCATCTCAATGTATTGGTGATGTAGTGCTGGAAGTATTAATGGTCAATTAGATGGGATTTAGATACGAACAGTATGTATAGAGGTATAAATGATAAAACAAAGCTGGATATTGCAGTTGGATCTTGACAGTTGTTAAAGTTAGGATTTGACGAGTCTGGACGGGAAATGAGTCCTGAGCTTGTTCTTAACAAGTGCATACCGTGCCTATAAATTTGTAATGAACATTATTTGCGTATAGAGGAGGGTGAGTACCAATCTGTCAATAGTGCAGCAACTGCCGGAATCGTCCTAGGTGTAATCGTACCGGTGCTACTTTTAGCGTTCCTTGCCTACACGTGTTACAAAAAAAGGAAGCAGGGGCATGAAGTTAATGCTGCAGATCCCAGGTTATATAGCGTAAAATAATTTTTAATCGAAAATACCTTAAGCTCATGACAAAACTAATTTAAATTTATACAAATTTTCAGGCGCAATATAGAAATGACAAAAACGCCGCTTGATGAAAAACCTAGAGGTGAAAAGTTATCCCCTACACTGAGACAAGAAAAGTCCGTGTAGGTGTAGCTCATTCAACGGTATTAGTTTTAATACTAATGCGGAAATAAAAGGGTCTAGACCCACTTCAATATACCTCTAAGTTGGACAACACACAGAACAATTAAAATGTTATCAGCCATGAATGCTTTTCACCAGCACCGCATATCCATTTACTGAAGCTATAGTTTAATATTTCTATATTCTTTTATATTCGTACTAATAATAATGCTAGGAAGCCTAAACCAATTTGTATCAGCAATTTACTCTCTCAAACAAACCTCTATGTAAATTCCATGTAACACTTAATCCTACATATGCGTCAATAATAAAAACGAAAGCAAAACAATTTTGAATTTTCATTACTTGTATCAAATTATTTTATGCAAACATCTTTATTCTTTATTTTTACGTTTCTTCTGTATATAAATGTTCTTCCGAAGTTGAAGATAATGACTGCAGTAGGTTAGTACGGCTCTAGGCCTATCTGGGCTTACATTTCATAAAAGATTGGAGGGATGATAAAATTTCTTTCCAGCAAAAAAAATGTACGCTCACTTTGTACAGTACATG
This sequence comes from Spatulosminthurus flaviceps, assembly GCA_034693705.1. Classification (NCBI taxonomy): domain Eukaryota; kingdom Metazoa; phylum Arthropoda; class Collembola; order Symphypleona; family Sminthuridae; genus Spatulosminthurus; species Spatulosminthurus flaviceps. The sequence continues at coordinate 14,270 of JAQFXU010000157.1, read as the reverse complement.
AGAAAAACTTAAAGAAATGAACTGCGTGTCCATTAGATAAAACATGTAATATATTAGTAGTTGACATTCGACGAACACAATAATCTCCCACTCAAAGTTACCGACCTCGCTTTGGTTGCTTGGACTGGGAATATGACGATGATGATTCATACGATGGATCACGGCTGGAATGGCGAGGTGATTTATCCAATTTTCGACGCTTCTTTTCTGTAATAACAAATGAGGATAAGGGAATCTGAGTATGAACCAGGTTACCAGAAATGCGATGTTCGGTTAAGAAATCTGCGTTTCAATAGGAAGAGTTGTACAAGCGGCTTTTTTAATGCAACGATTGCTTCTCCATACCTCGACTGTCCTTATCACTTCGGTCTCTTTCCCTTTCTCTGTCCTTTTCCAGTCGCTCTCTATCCTTGTCTCGCTCTCGCTCTTTGTCATTCCTATCACGATCCTTTTCCCGTTCTCGATCTTTTTCAATTCGTTCACGACCTGAGTCGCGCTCGCGTTCTCGGACATCAGTTCTCTCTCTGTCTTTACTTCGGTCTCTATCCTTTTCTCTTTCCGTTCTATCCTTTTCTTTTTCACGGTCTCTGGTATCCCTCTCACTCCTGTCCCGCTCTCTCTCTACTTTAATTGTAACTTCTTCTTTATTATCTACCTCCATTGGTTCTTCCTTTACCCGAACTTTCCTGTAAAAACAATTAATATAACTATCAATTTTAATAGCTAACTTTTTTTATGCATACTTTTTCTGTTACATTATTTATAAATTGGTATAAAGACTTCAAAGCTTCACAAATGTACACATAAAACCTTGACAAAGCGACCACTTACGAAGACGGAGAGGTACTTGTGCTGCTGGTATTATTAGAAGTAGTGGGTGGCCTGGTACTACTACTAGAACTAGGAGTTGAATTGGTTGTGACAGAACCGTTAACACTTTTGCTTCCTGAGTTTGATATATTTGTTGTGCTTGCTGCTGCCACAGTTGCAACAGGTGCATTAGACTCAGATGGTGTCGGAGCAGTGCGAGAAACAGGCTTTTTCTTTGTCTCTTTTGGAGTCACCGGCTTCTCTGCCTTTTCTTCTTTTACTAGCGTTTTATTTTTTGCGGCGTTAGCTTTATCTGATGTAGCTTTCTGGTGAAAACTTTCTTCAGGAACTAACGTCGCCCATTTTAATTTTAGCTGACCAATGTAGCTAGTTGCTAACGCAAACAAATCCTGCCGCTGGTCTTTCTCTTCAGCTCGTACCTGTTAGCATAAAGCATTAGAAAATATAGCCAATTCTTTAAAACAAAAGCGAAGCAAGTAATCAACGTAAACAGGCATTACCCTTTCTATCCATCTTTCTACTGCATTAGCCAGATTAATTACTTTCGGATAGTGTGGTAATATTCGCTTCAAGACTATTAGTGAATTCCGAATTTGAATGAAGTCTTTAGATTCCAGACAAACGATTACACACTGCAAAAATTAACAACAACAAATTAAGAAACTAACATTTAGAAGAACAAGGTAGTTTCATTTCTTTGCGGAGATGAGGGTCACCTTAGTAATTTTATAATGCCACTTATGACAGACGTGTCTATAATTTTCATAATCCACATGGTCGCTACTTTCTGTCATACTTGTGTTAGCAGCGCGGAATTTCGTGACAAACCCAGGAAAACTTGCACACTCCTGCAAATAAACCAGAAGTGGCTCTAACATTAGTCACACGTAAGGCAATTATTAAGTGTGTGCTTCTGCTTATGCTTATCTGATCCACTACGTGGCTGAATACAACTATTTAAGTCTTGAATTACTTTGTCAAATATATCTTTGTCCCCATGCCATTTCATAACAGTTCCGAGCAGTGCACACAAGAACCTTCCGTAACGGTTGGCCTCATTTTCTGTACATGAAGTTACGGTGTAAATGATATCACAAAAGATCTGAAACAAAAAGAAACTTGCTCATGTTTAATCAAAATATTTAGCAGTTGCTGGAATAGAAAAGCATGCGATATGAGCAAATATGACGTACTCGATCATAACAAATTAAAGTAGAAAAGTTAGGGGTTGACAATGAGTGAATGATATTCACAAAATGAGCACAATAGAGGGTATCAGGAGCTGTAAAAATACACCTTGGAAACAAACATAATTGCAAAAAAGCAGTTACAGCTTCGTTTTTTGCAGATTTTGCGGTCCTTGAAGCAAACCAAGTCTCTTTTTCCTATTAAAAAGGACACAAATTAATTTTCCCAACCGACCATTCGTAATTATTTTTTCATAAGCCGATAAAGCTATCCACCTTGTTTAGCTTCGCCATTACACGGTCTACGTGCTCACGTTGACGTCTCTCCTCTTCTTGAAGCTTTTCAATCAAAGCAGTACACCTTTCTTGTTCCTTTTTTCGCTTACTTGAAGCTAAATCCTTATTTTCTCCGGCCGCTATCGACATTTGCTTGATTCGAGCTATTTCACGTGCATAAGCTTCAGTTGGTACATACAAATCATACAGTGTGTACGACCAAAACGTCACGTAGAAAAGGGGAGAAATGTCTTCCCAAGTCTTAGTTGGTAAACAGTTCTTCATGGTTTCTACAACTGGACCTAAAATCAGTCCTGATGCCTGGGCATACTTCTTTTGTCTTTGAATAGTTGTTAAGCTCCTGTGTGATTTTTCTGCTTTCCGCAACTCGTCATACTTTGTCTGGTAGCATAAAAAGCATTTTTGAAAAGTTATTTTTGCAGTAAAATGTAGTCTGGAGAATAAAACCAAATAGCACAAAGTATGAACTTACAGTAATTGAATGAGCAAATAAAGGACGCCACAAGAAAAAAGCGGCATCAGATGAAACGTGATATTCCTCCACTAAATTTTCTAGAGACGGAATCTTCTTGGCGTAATCATCTAATGTACAAGATGTTGCTAAAAATGTACCAAACTGAACCAGAGTATCTTGACACTGTAATATTTTTACGGGGGTGAATACAAGTTACAGTAAAAATTAATAGTAACCCAATATTAGATGTGTTTTCGCATTCACATATACATGACTGAATACCTGGTCGTACAGCTTCCCAACTAGCTTGGTGTGCAGTGACTGAGACTCGTCATAGATAATGCAGTTTCGTTGCTGTGCCATCAGAATGCACAAGGATACAGCCAAATCATTTACAGAAACGGCTTCTCGAAGTCTTCCAGCAGACTTTTTGGCAGTTCGGACTTGCCCAAAATAACCCGCCTGGAGAGTGTATGAGTTCGGTTAGGTCAGTAATAATGAAAAGACTAATGCCATGAATAATCAACTAATTGATGCAATGGCTAGATTACACCAGAACTGGATTATGGTGGCGACCCAACACCTCCAATAGGGCGGTCACTAGCGTTGCCACATGTATGCGTTGCTAAAATACGACGTCACCATAATCCAGTTCTGTTGTAATCCAGCCGATGGAAAATTCGAACAGACTAACCTCTCCACGTAGAAGTTCACCACCAGCCATCGCGTCAAGTTGTTCAGTAGTCATTTCTTCAGCAGCTTCAATGCCCGTCATTTTATGTACTATTTCTTTCAGCAGCAATAAATCCAAACTCTGCTTACTTTTCAGCTGATTGGCAACATACTGCAGTAACGGAACTAGTTCCAAAGAATATTTTTTGCAAATGGCGCCCACAAAAGAGGCCAAACTTTGCAACCACTGAGAAATCGTCGAGCCGTCGTGCTTCGTTCTTGGACGGTTTGGCATAAGCATCTAAATAAACACAAAAGAATTCTCCACAATGAAAAAGAAGTAGTTCGGTTGTAAATAAATTGGTTACTCAGCAACGATTTCTGTTAATTACCAAAGAAAGTTGACCAGATGAGCTACTGGCACTAGGTGACATCGCTTCCAATAAACAGTATCCCAAGACATCATAGCTCAAAGATGTTAAAAATTTCAAAGCGTCTATCACTGGAGTGATTAAGTTATCGAAAAGCTGTATTTGTGATAGAACCTGTAAAAATTAATGAATTACATAATGTAAATAAACTAAATAATTATAATAGCAAGTAGTATGGTAACAGTATCTTTTCATCATGGCTCCTCACATAGTCAAAAATAATTGTAGGCATGGAGTGTGACAACTTCCCCAAAAGACGGCCCATAGGTTTTACATTTTCCTTCGAAATCCTCCTCATCAAATGTTTAACTTTCTTGACAGCATCAACTCGCTTTTTAATTAGAGATGGGTGAAGAAGAACTATAGAATCCCCTTTCCATGATCCATAAAGTCGAAATCTACAGTGAACATTAACAGATTTGCTTAAAAATTCGAACTCAAATCTTCGGAAAAACTACAAATTGGTTCAAGTCGAGAGTAAAACTAGTCGGGAACATTTAGTGCTGTTAATTGCAGGAAACATTAACTAAACCGAAACTCGAAACTGCGTGTAACTATTTATAATCAGCATCAACTATTACAAACCGGTGATTGTAAGGGTAATGGTGTAGGACACTCCAAATTTCTTCTGAGAGGCTGCAATTTGCGTCTAGGAAGCAAATGGCAGGTAAAATGACTTCATCCAAAATAGTGAGGAAGTCAAAATACAATTTTGACTTAGGTGATTGTTTGTTCTGAAACATCAAATCGAGTATTTGAAGAAGGAATTTTAAAGGCGAAACCTAACTTTCAAATTTACAAGCCAACTTATTTAACGAACCGAAAAATGTTTTTCGATACTTACAGTTGATAGATAACTCTTCATTATCCGTAAAATTTTGTAAATGAGGACTGGATCATTGTAAATGTAGGGCCCAAGGGTAAGAAAAACTTTGATGTTTTCCTGGAATTCTTCGTAAGTCGAAATAGGGTTGATTGTTTTCACGTAGTTCTCAGGAGCATTTATAGTACATCCAGCCAGTAAGGGATTCAAGGCATTAATCCTGTAAAAACATACTATCTCGTTAGGTCGCCTTACTCGCATTTTTTGAACCTGAAACTTTATCAAGGAATAGAACTTACTCTTTGTACAATGGATCTATGAGAAAGTGAATGTACTGAACAAGTTTTTGAGCTATCCTAGTGTTGCTGAGGCAACAGAACTCTGGAAGCCTTTCAATCAACTTCAAAGCTTGATCCCAAGCACCCATCCCTAGTAGTGCTTCACACAGGCAAAATTTTTGGTTGTCCAGGTACTAAATCATTCGTTTTAAGCATTACAATCAGTACGTTGTTATATGCATAGTGACTACACGAAGTACGCTCATCAATATTTCATTATCAAAAATGCCATAAACGCAATATTTCAATCAACTCAACTGTGAATATGATTACAAAATTACACTTTTGGTGTAAGTGCACATTTGTTTATCCAGAGACGCATATATTTCTATTAGTTTGCCAGAAAACACATCGTTTGACTAAATAATGCATAATTTTGCTGAATTAATTCAAAATAGTTTCGATACATCTCATATTAAAATTTTGAACTCTGATGCAAAATTAATAGGGATAAAATACTCTTGCGTCCTTACAAATTAATAAAACGGTTGCAAAGTTAAAGTTAGCAATTCGACTTTTAATCACTTACTCTATCCACATCAGTATTGAGATCTTCTTGCTCATCAACACTTTCCTTGTTAATAGTGACAATCATAGATTTCCGTGCGTACTCCTTTGCATCTTTGAGCTCTCGTTCCCAGTCTTTTTGTATGACGCGATCATCCGGAGTGAGCTGACCAAAACAAGTTCATAATTACATGTTCAAATCTAAATAATACGCAATAAAATATGGCACTGACACTTCAATTTTTACATACCCATGAGTATATTTTTTCTATGTCTATGATGTCGTTTACAATTAACAGCGAGATGAGCTGAAACAGGGATTCAGATGGAGTTTCACTTGACGTTAATTTAAATCCTAGCAATTCACATATTGTATCTGATGAAGGTGATAACTTCTGCAGGAGTGGAATAAAAAAATCTCCGTCTAACTGACACTCAAAAGCTTCGAGTACGCAATCAACAACGCGATTTGGATCCAAATTGAAACGACCTGTAATTCATAGTTTTAAGTTTAAATAAGTAACAATCAAGCAGAATTACGTTCAACTTACTTGACACTTTGAAGACAATTTTGACTTTATGAAATATTTTCATCACATTTTCATTGAATTATTTACCAATAAGGCATTGAACGACTTCAATCATATAATGTGGATCGATGTCTTCCATATCCTGGTTTAATTCAGCCATCAATTTTGCATAACCCTCACTTTCTTCGCGGAACAGGTTGAACTTTTGCTGCTTGTAACTTGAAATTGTAAAATAGTTACTTAGCTAACTTGATTTAAGTTTAAAAACTAGCCACTACTACTGGTTAAACGGAACATAAAGCACGTAGTACAGTAAATAAAACAAGCGGAAGTAAAACGCCAATCATTGGCTTCAAATGAAGGCTAATGACTAACCATCCCGATTACAGTTGGAACTAAATTTGCTAATTAATTATTATAATATAACTTACTACATCTTGGTCTTGATACGGATAAATCGCGTATTAAACAGCTTTCTGTTATTCACAGCTCCAACTTCTTGCAAGGAATCTACATCCATTCTCTCCTGGAGCAAATAGCTTAACATTGGGTTACATGATCGAACAATAGAACAAAAGTATTCTCTTTGCACACTCGCGGAATCAGATGAGGAACTAGCAGTTTCCAGGTCAACAATGGAAAAAACATCTGTGATGATTGCGGCTGAATCTGAATTATGCTTCATTAGCTCTGTAAAAGTGCTGCTGACCCTGTCTTTTCTTAGTCCACCTTTTAGTCCTTGCTTTAGAAGATGATAAAGTGCGACAGATATATGTTCACGGGGACCTGAACAAAATATTTTGGTATTAATTTCTCTTTCGAATTCCATATCCTTACGAATCGTACATATAATCAACGATCACTGTCATATTTTCCACCTCGATTCCACCAGACTGATTGCATTTATAAATCAGTTCAACCATAATTTATTCAAAATTATTACATATTCTCACCACTAGTGTTCCAGCAATTACTAAACCAAGAATAATATAAACAATACGTACAATCTACCAAAAATCCTTATTGGGTGTCCGTCAGACAGTCACTGTCTGAATTCCAGTTGAAAAGCCAAACAATAGGGCTTTAATAACTATCACAGTAATAAATGCATTCGAAAGCACCGGACAAGATAAATCTACTGTGAAAACAAGGAAAATGTACTACTACTAAACTACTTTCCCCCAAAATATGACTTTCCTTTCAATATAACGGTTTTCTGCATTTTCGATCACAAGATATTTAAATTTTTTTAATCATTGACTACTTTATTCACAACTAACTTAGCTACAAACGCTTTGAACACATCAAAAGGAGAACGCAGTTTCGTAGATCAAACAATCACTTTTAACCCATTCAGTTAAATTCTAGCATATTTGAAATCCCTTACGAGTACTCAACTTACTTTTTAAAGCCTTTTTAAACTTTCTGTTGCGACCATTTGCAGTAGCCTTCACCACTGAGGAGGGGAGGGATACAGAATCGTCGGATTTAGAGGGATCCAATAGTAGCTTCTTGCACTCCTTAATGCTAATAACAATAATTCAACAGAAAAAACAGCCAATTAATTTTGATTTGCAAATAACATCATTCAAATTACTGCAATTGAATATACTTCCCACAAAACAGCATAATAACATAAAATACAAATGCATACAATGCTAGCTTCCCCGTTTTATCCCAATTCTTCCACAAATCCGGAGTGAGCCACGGAAGGCTCATTTTGAAATTTGTTCAATCGTCTTTCGCCACCAACAGAACAAAACTACAGAATGAAAACAACAATATCCATTAGAAATTCGCCATGACCAACATAATCCAAGGGATTATAAATAAAAGATTAAAATTCAATTTTCTGAAATCAGAACTTACCTCAGTTAAGAGATGCAGAAAAAGTTGCTAAAAATCAAAGTGCAATTCCTTTAGCACCGAATTTTTGTTATTTTCCTTTACTCTACATACAGAAAGTACCAATAAAATGCCTACACATAATAAACTAAACTATTTTCCCAAGTTACACAATGATGCACTGCTAACTGGCAATATATTACATTAAATCCCTAGAAATTAATCCCTTAAATTACTCACACAACACATTTATCAATTAGTTCCACTCATTTTGATTTCACAATTATTCCTATCTCTTTGTACATTAAATCCACTGGTTACATGCCCTCACGAAACTATACTTTTGATAGGCACGGTATGATCTCCAGATAGGAACCTTCATTTGTGGAAAGTAGCCATATTCAAACCGTGTCAAAAGAAACAAATTCAACTTTCAACCAAATTTTTATTTTATACTTTTCACCGTTCAAACTCAATTCACTTTTGAACGTGAGTCAAAGTACACAAAAGTTAGGTATTAAATAACCCAAAGAGAATTCATGCACACCACCGCTTACAGGTTTAGCTTCTCATGAAAAGAGTCTTCAGCAGTTCAGTGATAGATGTACCGCGATATAAGCCGATGCCTTTTCAAAATTATTTTGAGAAATCCCCGCCAAGTCAGATTATTTACGTCTTCCCATCCCGCCTGCTTCAAACTGTGGAATTATGTGATGGGACGGTGACGCGCTTTTTAATGCCGGAGCATCATCATACGCATGCAGAGACAATCCTTACCATACGCACACCCTATAACATGTCTTGTGAGTACCGGAATACATAATTAGTTCTTATGCCGTGTCAGCATCAGTATCACCAATTAAGGCTTTCTCACTTTCTCACAGAGAAATTGGGTGTATTGGATTCAAATACATTGGTTGCAAATTGCAAATGCTGATTGTAAGCTATAGATAGACTGATAGACCAATAAAAATCAAGGTCTTTTAAACATAAACTGAATCAGTATCAGTATTATTTACCAGTAAAAACAGATACAGAAAAAATTGTTGAGTATAAATGGTGGATGTAGAATTTATTGAGTAAATGTGTATGTCAATATTTCATAATTTTCATGTATGTCAATGTGTACATTTGTAAAATAAGTTATGTATTTACGCCAGTAAACGTTTTGTCATAAATAAAATTGATTTATGACAAATGCATCCGAATTATTGATTATTTTCGTCATTACGCTATACTGTAACATGCAAACATAAAAAATAGTCAGATGTCAGATTCAACGGAATCTACATTGGATCACTTCGATGGTCCACACACGCATCGGACTCAATCAATTTCTGCAGATGTTCCAGTCGGCTCTCCGTACAGTTTACACGGAGAAGGTTGCAGAAATGTTCAATCGACATTACGGAGATGCCAGAAAGAGAAAGATGTATGTGTTGCTGTAAGATATTTAAGCATGCTTCAAACATTTGGAAATAATATGCACTGTACTTTGCGGTAGCTAAACTTTCACTGAAGGGAGGCTTCAGGTTTAAGGTGTTTACGTAACCAGGGATATACGCTGTTTTGATTCCTATGGTAAAAAACACATTTTTTGTGGCGTCTATTTTACTTTTTATAGTCTCGGGAAATAGAAATCCCTAAAATCTCCCCAGTTGCAACTAGTTGGGTGGATAATTTGATGAAATTATACAAAAAGTATTGACAGTTATTGCAGTTAAAACAGATTCTTTCATTAAATACAAGCATTTAGGCCACCCGCAAATGCGGATGAGAATGAGAACGTTCTCTGTACGGGTTATTTTTAAGCAAAAAAGAGTAATAATAAAATTATTAGACAGTTAGCGCAACTTTTTACGTATCTCCCGTATAAAACTTATAGCACTTATGGAACGTATAAACAAAAATTTTACATGTACAATTTTGGTTGAGGTTATAAAAACTATGCTTCCATATACGGACAGCCCCTAAAACATTTTAACAATTTTATAAAAATTTGATTGGAATTTCCTTTTTCTAATTTTTTAACATTTAAATAATTTATTACTCAAATTTTAGTGGGCTATCAAACTGAAACCTTCCGAAATGTAATCAAGTTAAGTTAGGCTAAAGTTCTGCAATAGTTAGCAAGTAAGTAAATATACTAATGTACATATTATATGTATTGATATTTCGGCGTTATTCCGAAATTCTTCCCTTTTTCAATAATTCGCAAACTTTAAAAGTCGGAAACTTCAATCATGTTTTAGCCCTGAGGATGGGCACTGCTCGTGATTGAAAGCTCGGAGATAAATATATGTGATTCATTTTATTAACCACGTATTCCAATTATTTCAAAAGTGGTAGATAATTACCTTCAAATATGTTAAAATTAATTATGACAATGAAGTATTTACTAATATCAAGCAAATTTTTATTTGTGCAGGGTCATACCCAAGTATAGTAAGTGAGTACTTATGCGTGTTTGTTTTATGATACTTTGGAAAATGCTAAAAGTTTCGCCGCTTCTGGTCCTTGTCACCTTCAATGAAAGAAAGTTTTTTATTTTTGTAAACCAACATCAACCTGTGCCCCATGGGAGTGGATATAGGAGAAAGTTACTGACATCAGCAGGTGTGAGTGTTTTCATTCATCCAATTTTTTGTTTTTAAACCCAATAAACAAGGACCCCAAAATTTGAATCAGGGGGCTGTGGCGGGTTTCTTGGCCGCCTTATATATGTTACTAGCACAGGGAGAGCCCACTACGTGGGCGAGCCTAAATCAAGCCCGCTCTGGGTGTGATTTAAGCTAATCAGGAGGTTTCTGTCAGCTTGCGCTTATTGGCTCGCTGCCTGAGCCCGGCACAAAGAAGGAGGGGAATGGTGTTTAAAATGTTGAACCTTCAAATTATGTTATAGGATGTCCTGGTCGCAATTAATTGAACCTAGCCGTCAGAAGGGGCACATCGATACCTTTTTAGTTAATTTCCACTGAGGATAATTTTCCATTTCAATGCTTCGTATCTTTTACTTACAGTACACGCATTTGTTCAATGAATTACAACAAATGCTAATATATTTACTTATCTTTCAGCCAAGCTCAGAAATGCAGTGGTGCAGTGGTGCATCCTTTGAATTGATCTACACCTTTAAAGTTTTATCCGGTGCAAGTGCAACTTTGGAGCTGAACAGGCTAAAAGTATTACCAATTCGTGAAGCAAAGATCGTGAAAGCATCTGTTTTTGACAATCAAAACGTATTGTTTCTCTTCAATATGGTAATTATTAAGTATTATTTAAAAGTACTCGTAATCAGTCTTTTGCGGGCTGCAGATATTTACCACGTGCGAAAATGGCTAAATCAGGTGTTGAAATACATTCCATTTCTTTAGTTTACATGAAAAAAAAACTAAATATGCTTTTGCATTGCGCACTTTGTACAGTTAACAACCTATCGGCACTGATGAACAGTTTCTTTCCAAACCGGTAATGATTTTCGTACTACAGATTGTTTGGGTGGCCCAAATGTTATTAAAGGGGATGAAATTTTGAAAGGGAAATCAAGCTTGAAGGCTAAGTCGTGGTTTTTTTGTAGTCCTAAAAATCTGCGTATCCTATATATATTTCCTCTAAGGAAGGAGCAGAGAGTGAAGCTTAAAGCTGAAGACCGAGGCTGCAGTAAGATATAGGTATCGTTTTTTAGCCATTCTTCTACTAAACAAAGTTATTGAGACCAACGAGTCACAAAAGTCGCTGTCTCCATTTCCCCCACTTTTAGTATAAATTTCCTTCCATGCATTTTAAAAGATCCTTTCCAACATTGATGACAAGTTACGAGTTCAAACGTTCGTTTGAACGAATAAACACCCCTCTTATATACTCTCTCATTATTGATAATTATTTACCCTCTTATTAACAAGGCTAGTTTTTTTGATGCCACCCGGCAGATTTCCAATTTTTACCAAAAATCATACTTTCGTAATATGTAAGTATAATCCCGATAATTTTTACTGGGTTGTTTGTCAGGACGTAAGGAATTTATAGGAAGATATTTGAAGTGCTTAATTGGTCAATATAAACCCACATTTTGAGGTTTTATTTAATTGAAAATTTTTCTTAGATCATCCTGAAAGTAAAGACCGCAATCTCAACAATCTATTGATATATGAATATAGTTGATCAAATGCGAAATGCGAAATGCAGGATTGGTATGGATACATATGCATTATATTCTGGTGGCATGAAATATGAAAATACCTTTGTCATCATGTGTGTTGCCTGTTGCCTATTGTACGTCGTCCACGATAGTTTCCTTGAAAAGGTACAGAATATAGTTATTCAGCAAAGAATAATATTTAGGACGAATTTCACGACGATCAGTGCGGGTAATTCCAATGATTTGCACTTTACAGGAATACTTTAGACTTAGAGTAAAGTGGATTTAAAGGTCCGGCCGGATGATATTTTATTTGGCATGTTCTTTTTAAATATTTACTGTTTCCCTTCGGTCTGGAGAATGTTATTTGAAACACAAAACACCGAAAGTGAAGCTCAATAAATTGAATGTTTTCTTTTCTTGTTTAAAAGTTCCTGTACGTAGGCATCATGTAAGTCAATCGCTACCGCATTGTACAATATATTATGGCCCAAACATCTAGAAAAATCCCATATTACATTTCTGGTTATTGTAGAAATCGATATTACTATAAAAATGCTATCCATACCTTTCGAACGCTTTCCAAGCATCAATATGCAAAAGACAGAGCAGGGGACTTTTTTAAATTTTTATTACCGGCTACATCCTGAAGTAAACACACATTGAACGCTGTGTAATTGCGTGAAAATGTACCGGTACTAAAGTACTAATTATGTTTACACTACCATTTTACTGTTGAAATTTTTTTTGTGAGTAAGCTCCGTTTAAGCGTTTTGTTACGTAAGAAAAGCATAAAACCACCATAGAACCTAACAACTGAATTATTGTTAGTATGTCTCACTTATTTTGCTTTCAAATAATGTGTCTACGACGATATAAAAACAAAAACGGACAGTTCATAAATGGCATTTACATGAATACATGGTAGTGTATAAAAGATTTTCAAACGGAAAATATGTTCACTGTACAGAATTATGTATCGATAATACACAAGGCACAATGGAGTGATTGTGTCAACGTGTGTCCTCCATAAATGTGTACAACTATTTGCGGGTAAACAGTGTGAGGATCCACACAAGATCTCAGGAAGTCAAAATGGCGGCTAATAACCCCTGTGGGAAGAAAGTGGAACTACTGGTCCTTAGGGGGTGCAAAAATTGCGCTTTAGGAAACATGATTCAAAACTGTAAGGGAAGGTTATATGTGTAGGTACTGTAGGTTCGAGTCCTACCAGCCTCGTTTACATTTTACCTCTCTCAGTCAGCCTCACAAAACCATGCAAAATATGCAAATGCAAGGATGCAATTAGTAATAAGCATCATTTCAACTTTCTGAAAAAATTGACATTCAATTAACAAATTCCTTTTAAACTTTCGTAAAATGTGAACCAAGATTTACATTTATGGAATATTTACTCACTTAAGTAACTATCATGTGCTCACTTTCATGAAAACTGTACTACGTTTTGTACTATTTTTTGACTTCGTTTATTTGCCTCATAATATAATAATAAATTATTATTATTTACGTCCAACTTTCCCCGAAAGAATCAGCATGCTTATGAGGAAGCAAGTTTATTGTTTAAGAATAAATACGCCTCAGCCAAAATTCAAGCATGGATACTTCAAGAAGTCTGTTCAATACTGCGGAATTCACTCGTGAAGTGCCCTATACCTAATACTTGTTGGGGACAGATGGACGACAGAATTGTTTGATGCATTTCGGAAACAATTCAGGCTACCTACATCACTTTTAGGGGAAGCAGTGATTGTGGCGATTAGATGCTCATGGAAAATTATACATAACCATTTATACAAATCCTAAAAAACACGATACTTAAAATCATCAATATCTAGTTTAAAACGTAGGCAGGCAATATATTTACTTGCTGGGTCATTGTAATGCCAGTTGTAAATAAAATTGAACGTTGTCTCTTGAGTTAGAAATTTAAAAATTGTAGAAAAATAATGTATTAAATAATTAAACCTTTCTTTTTGGAAATTAGTGTCTTTCACTATCCTGTCTAGAGCTGTGTTCGGGTCAAGTAATTTTCAAACTTGACCATGAACTTGACTTGACCATGAAGCCTTAAGTAAATATTTCCTTCAACCTGAACTTGACATTTTGGTACAAGTACTTATTTCTTTCAAGTTCAAGTTCGGGTTTTCAAGTATTTTACATTGGATCTGAACTTGAATGTCAAGTTTCGGGTTCAAG